>MU735188.1:29410-45928 GCA_026770625.1 Nicotiana glauca
TGCTTGACTTGAGACTCTCCCATCAGAACTCTACCATCCTCGTCCTTGATGCACCGGACTTGGTCTAGATCCCGCGCCTTCCTCTCCCTTACTTTAGCTAACTGGAATAACTTCCTGTCCCCGCCTTTCTCCCCTAATTCCTCGTACATGCGACCAAACGCCGTGTTTTTAGCTTCCGAAACCGCCAGCTTCGCTTCCTTCTTCGCCACCTTGTAGATCTCCCTATTCACTCTCCTTTCTTCCTCACTTGTGCTCCCTGCCAACTTAGCAAATGCCGCCTTCTTCACCTCCATTTTTGCTTGGACTACATCGTTCCACCACCAGTCACCCTGATGTCTACCTGAATATCCCTTGGCTACCCCGAGCACATCCTGTGCTACCTCCCTAACCAAGTTAGCCGTCTCTGACCACATTGCATCCGCTTCCCCAGAACTTCTCCAAGCTCCACAATCAACTAACCTCCTCTCCAAGTCTTGGGCTTTCTCCTTAGTCAGAGCACCCCATCGAATTCGCGGTCGTCCCCGAGCACCCCTCCTCTTCCTCTTCACCCAGAGGCCGACATCCATCACTAGGAGTCTATGAAGAGTCGAAAGGGATTACCCCGGAATAACCTTGCAGTCCTTGCATAAGCCTCTAGGGCTTTTCAACTTGCTTACTCAGATAATGGAAACAAACCAGAAAAGTACATAAACGTGCCAAGAACAGGGGGGAAGATTTGAAATAACTTAACATAAAACCATAATTAAAAGAACAAAGAGTTTTGAAAGCAAAAATTGGGGAAACCTCGAGAAATATGCTCAGAAAGTTCAAACACACATAGATCTGGAGCAGATCTAAGAATAAATCGAAGGAACCTTAGAGCTAGATAGTCGAAGATCAAACTCGAATGGCCATGGCTGGCCGGATAGAGGTTGAAGATGACCGGAGAACAGCCATCGAGCAAAAGCTTGGTCGATACCCCTTCAAGATCTGGTCATAGGACCTCAGAGATGAGCCCATAGAAGCCATGAGAGGCTGGTGTAGGCCTCCGATGAGTCTGGGGAGCCATGGATTAGGTTTTCGATGGGAGGCGGCAACTAGGGTTTTGAGAGAGCTTGAGAGACGAGAGTGTTTGAAGATGGCAGATTGGGAAAATGAGATAGGGTTAGGCGGTCGTGTGAATTAAAAAAGGTAAGAAGTAACGGTGGTCGTTGATCTAAATGATCAACGGCCGGGATTTAAAAGGGTTATGGGTTGGGTCGGTTGAACATGTACTGGGTCGGGTTGGAATATTAATTGGGCTGGGTAATTGGGTTTTAAATTGGGGCTAAAATGGGGTGCCAAATTTGTTATAATTGAAATACAATAAAGGCCAAATCATAAATAGCCAATTTTCCCCTTTTAAATTTTTTATAAAATAGTAATACGACTTTAAAAAGCAAATTAAGAGTACTAGGTAAATAGTTATTATATAAATATTAATTAAAAAATGTTGGGATTAATTTTATAAACATAAAATGTCATAAATTACAAGATAGGCTATAATTGCAATTATATGCAATTTAGCTTTAAAAATACCAAACAAATTTGTAAAAAATCTGCAAAATTACCTTAATTATATTTTGGTGTAAATGCGAAAAATAAAATGAATTTTTCACCAAAAATAATAATTTTGGGAATAATTATTGGATTTTATTGTGTAAAAATAAGCAATAAATTGGTTTTAAAAATCGTTAAAAATATCAAAACTCTTGGATGTGCTTATATATGCACTAATATGCTATTTTTGAAATATTTGGGTATAAAAAATACTTAGGAAAAAATTGGGTATCAACAGCTGCCCCTCTTTACCCGGGAAGGATGGAAGAGTTATCGGGTAAAGATATGATAGCCAATTTTGACCGGAAGCGGTGATTTGAAAAGAATTTGACCGAGCTCTGGTTTCTGAGCTTCCTACATATCCCTGGTTTTATAGGAATTAGGCTGTTTGTAGTTCAGGAACCATTGACGGAACATGCCGATGGTGATCCAAAGAGATGGACGCGATGTTTACGGGGCAAGAGGTCTTGTGCGGGGAACTTGAGCGGGACCGCTCCTGCCGATATGGTCGTTGCTAGGCGGTGTACCTGTAAATGAGCAACACAGGCGTATATTGTTCATAAACTTAAACATGATGCAAGTTCCTGTTGGACCATGAATGCTGTCCTTGGACGGTTAGGATGAAGTCCTCGGACCATGATGTCCTGGGCCATGAAGTGCAAAATTAAAGGATTCGCAAGCTATGAAATGATGTTCTCGGGCTATGATAATGGTGCCTCCGAACCATGATTCCGTTGAATAATGATGTGTAGGATATAAATTGGGGTCCTCGGGCCATGGCATGGTGTTCTCGGGCTATGAGGATGATGCCTCCGAACAATGATGCCTTCGGACAGTTTGGCGATATTTCAGCCCATGAAATGCCAGATTTGGCGGTATTTCAGCCGATGCAAAAGCGTAAATGGCGATATTTCAGCCGACGGGAATTTAAATAAACAGACGATGTTCCAATCGATGTAAAAAGTAAAATGGCGATGTTTCAGCCATTATAGAATTTAAATAAAATTTGGCAATATTTTTGCCGATGCAAAAATGTAAATGGCGATATTTCAGCCGATAGAGGATTTAGATAAAGCTTGGCGATATTTCAGCCGATGTAGAATTTAAATAAAGTTTGGCGATATTTCAGCCGATTGCAAGACGTAAGTAAAATGTGGCGATATTTTAGCCATGCAAGAAAGATAAAAGTGGCGGTATTTCATCCATGCAAGAAAGATAAAAGTGGCGGTATTTCAGCCATGCAAGTGGAGGTAGAGCTTAACCTTTGAAGGCAGAAAGGTAGCCTAATGCAGATAATGCAGGATGGAGACAACGCTTAGTCTCGGAAGGTAGAAAGGTAGCCTTATGCAATGCAGATAGTACCGATGGAGACAATGCTTAGTCTCGAAATGCAGAAAGGTAGCCTTATGCAATGCATATAGTGCAGATGGAGACAATGTTTAGTCTCAGAAGGCAGAAAGGTAGCCTTATGCAATGCAGATAATGCAGATGGAGACAACGCTTAGTCTCAGAAGGCAGAAAGGTAGCCTTATGCAATGCAGGAAATGCAAATGGAGACAATGCTTAGTCTCGAAAGGCAGGAAGGTAGCCTTATGCAATGCAGATAATGCAGATGGAGACAACGCTTAGTCTCGAAAGGTAGGAAGGTAGCCTTATGCAATGCAGATAATGCAGATGCAGACAACGCTTAGTCTCGAAAGGCAGAAAGGTAGCCTTATGTAATGCAGATAAAAGCGAATAGATAAGTAAAAATTCTTAGCCGATTGTGATACTGCGGCTGCTGGGGATATTGCATGTGGAGAGCAAATGCGAATATGTATGACGGTTCAATGCGATTGCGTAATATGTTCGGTAATTTTATGACTTGGGTGCCTGCATCCAAAGAAAATTGTGAGTTTTGTAAGGGGGGAAAGGTTAGTTCGTTCCTCCTTGAATCCTGGCATTGCGTATCATCGGGGTAGCGTTGCTAAACAGCAATGATTCGAACAATAATTATGCATGATTTAGTAAACATATATCAAGCAGAAAATAGTTTTCTTTTAGCTGAACCAACAACTCTGACGCGGTTCGAGACATTGCAACCTGTCTTACTCTGGAATTTTGAGGGTCCTCCTCAAAATTCTGCACCAGTTTACTGGGCTGGCACTTTTGACGGCTGCACTGAATGACTGAAGAATCAACTTCGGAATTTTGAGGGTCTTTCTCAAAATTCTGCCCCAGTTTACTGAGGTGGCATCCCTGGTGATGAGTGGCTAAAGACTCAATTCGGAATTTTGAGGGTCCACCTCAAAATTCTGCCCAGTTCCAATAATGGGGGGGGGGGGGANCATACATAGTATCGTTTCACTGCATCTGAGTTGATTGGCTTTGGCCAGGCTTCTCCGTCCATTTCTACAAGAATAAGGGCTCCCCCAGTTAGAACTCGATAAACCATGTACGGACCTTTCCAGTTGGGAGATAATTTTCCTTTGGCTTCATCTTGCTATGGGAATATTTTCTTTAGCACTAACTGCCTTGGTGTAAACTTCCTTGGTTTAACTCTTTTGTTGAAGGCTCTGTACATTCTGTTCTGATACAACTGACCATGGCAAACTGCATTCATCCTTATCCCATCTATAAGGGCTAACTGCTCGTAGCGACCTTTTACCCATTCTGCATCGTCCAACTTTGCTTCTTGTATGACTCTCAAGGAGGGAATTTCTACCTCAGTAGGGATGACCACTTCTGTACCATAAACCAGCGTGTAGGGATTTGCTCCGGTCGATGTGCGAACCGTGGTGCGGTATCCTAGTAAGGTGAATGATAACTTCTCATGCCATTGTTTTTGACTTTCGATCATCTTTCTTAGTATCTTCTTGATATTCTTGTTAGCTGCTTCTACATCTCCATTCATCTGAGGCCTGTAGGCTGTAGAGTTCTTGTGTTTAATCTTGAATGCCTCACACATCGCTTTCATCAAATCGTTGTTGAGATTGGAACCATTATCAGTGATGATTGATTTCGGGATTCCGAATCGACATACAATACGGTCACGGACGAAATCTACCAGAACTTTCTTTGTCACTGCTTTGTATAACGCTGCTTCAACCCATTTAGTAAAATAATCAATTGCCACCAGGATAAACCTGTGCCCGTTTGATGGGGCAGGCTCGATAGGTCCAATGACGTCCATACCCCAGGTGGCGAATGGCCTTGGTGAGCTTGTTGCAGTAAGCTCGTTTGGAGGCACCTTTATCATATCTGCATGTATTTGATAGCGATGGCACTTGCGAACATACTGGATACAGTCTGTTTCCATAGTCATCCAAAAATAACCTGCTCGGAGTATCTTTTTTGCTAAAACAAAACCATTCATATGCGGCCCGCAAGTCTCTGGATTTGTGACGAATCGACCCATCATCACGTGAGTTACCATCCCATTTCCCCATCTTATGTTTCTCTATGCTTCATTATCAGTATTTGAGATGATCAAGTCGATTTGGATTGGTTTTAGTAGGAAAGGAGACTAAGGTTTTAAAAAAGTCAAATGGATGTTGACTTATGTGTTAGAGGGCTCGGATTTGAATTCCGATGATTTGGTTATCTTCGGGGGATGATTTGTGACTTAGGAGTGTGATCGGAAGTAATTTTGGAGGTCCGGTGTAGAATTAGGCTTGAATTGGCGAAGTTAATATTTTGGCAAATTTCGATGGATAGGTGAGATTTTGATCCGAGGGTCGGAATGGAATTTCGAGAGTTTCTGTAGCTTCATTGGGTGATTTTGGATATGTGTGCAAATTTTCAGGTCATTCAGACATCGTTTGGTTGGGTTTTTTATCGAATGCGCATTTCGGAAGTTTTGAAGAAACTTATGCCTGAATCCGATGTAATTTGATTGTTTTAGTGTTGTTGGATGTATTTTTATGATTGGAACAAGTTTGAATAATATTATAGGATGTATTGGTATTTTTGGTTGAGGTCCCGGGGGCCTCGGGGTGATTTCGGATGGCTAACGGGAATTTTTGAGTTGAAAAATGCAGCAGAAAAATTGCTGAGAACTTTTGTTCTATGCGATCGCAGAGGGTTTCATGCGATCGCATAGAAGGAATTATGGGGGCTGTTTGGTTGTGCTATGCGATCGCATAGGGAGTGTTGCGATCGCATAGAGTAATTTGAGACCCTGGAAATTTGTTTTATGCGATCGCAGGAGGCTTATGCGATCGCATAGGGTTAAATTTGGAGCTGGAATTTTTTATCTATGCAATCGCATAGGGTTAGGTACAGTGCCCTGGAATTTTGTTCTATGCGATCGCAGGGCTCTAATGCGATTGCATAGATTTAGCTACAGTGATCTGGACAGAATGTTAAAAACATTTCATCCGCGAACCTAACCCATTTTTCCACCATTTTTGATCATTCTTGAGAGCTTTTGGACGGGAATTGAAGGGGTTTTGACGGGACGTGATTGGAGGTAAGTCCTATGAACTAAATACATAATTTTATTGTGAAATCATCCTTGAAATTTATGAAAATATGACCAAATTATAAGAAATTAGGGCTTGAGATTGAAATTCTAAACTTGGGATTTGAGGGGCCATTTGTGGTTCGATTTGGGTGTTCTTGGTATGTACGGACTCGTGACGAGATAAGGAACCTGGTGTTGTTAATTTTCTGATTTTTCGAGAAGTGGGCCCGGGGCTCACATTTTGCTAATTTTGACATTCTTGATATTTTTCGATTGTTTTTTATTGTGTATTGTTCCATTGGCATATTGTGATGCATTCGCTCTGATTTTGGTTAGATTCGACGCGCGTGGAGGCCGATTTGAAGGGCAAGGCTACTGCGAGCTAGAGATTTCACCGGTTTGAGGTGAGTAATACTTGTAAATGATATCCTAAGGGTTTGAAACCCCGGATTTGCACATCATAGTGCTGTATCGAGGTGACTTGCACGCCGGATACACCATTGGGGGACTGTGATTTGGTCCGTCCCGGTTGTTGATTTTTACCGCGTATTTGACTGAAATTATTTGTTATCATCATAATTTAGGATGATTTCCATGTTTGGGGCTTCACGCCCACTATGTGAATCCTTCGGGGATTGATATCAATGTCTTTGCATTACTTGCATATTATTTGATCTCGGTCCAAGGTTTTAATCCTATTTTGCAAACTCAGCCATTTTCCTAAGATTTGAAAACTTAAACAATGTTTTATTGACATTTTGAGCTGAGGACTATCATGTTAACATTGCCCAAGTGGCTTATGTGCATTTCTGGACTGAGCATGGAACGGGCTGCGCGCCGCAGTAGTGTTATAGTGATTTCTGCATATATGGATGGCTCGGGCTGCACGCCGCAACGATGATATATTGATATTGAGGCCGAGAGCCTGTTGGAAGAAACGACATGGCTGATATTGCGCTTGGGCTGTAGGAGGCCCTCCAGAGTCTGTACACACCCCTGTGGGCGCCAGATTGGGCTGCGCGCTGTAGCGATACTGTATTGATATTGAGGCCGAGGGCCTGGTTGATGCCACGAGATGGCTTGATTATAGCGCTTGGTCTACAGGAGCCCCTCCGGAGTTTATACACACCCCTAATGAGCGCCGTCGACGTTAAATGGATCGGACTGTACGCCGCAGTGGGTACCGGAGTGTACCGTCATATGCATTGCATTGCATTCATGATTTTGTGCATTTTTTGTTGTTGTGTCATTTCTTGAGATATTTATTTGCTGTTCTGATATTGTCTGATCACTTTTAAAGAGGATAATTTTGAGACAGTGGTAACAGTGACACTGTATGATGTAAACAGGTTAGGTAACAATGGCTGACCAGGAACAAGAATATTGCATGTAGGGCGAGTTTATGAGCTCAATTATGCATACTTGTTGGTGCCTGAGGGGCTGACTTTTGGGCTGACTTGCACTACCTGTTCCGAATTTAATTGCTTAACTGTTGGGAAAAAATATTCTCAATAAGAGGTTTGAACTGAGTCAAGGTATTTTCTAAAGGATTTTTTAAGTTTTCCCTGTTTTCTCAATGGTTACACTGTACCATATAGCATGTTGATTTGCTTTACGTGGTTTATTGTGGCTTAGTTATTATTTACCCTTATTACTCACTGAGTTGGAGTACTCACTTTACTCCAGGCACCTCGTGTGCAGATGCAGGTACTTGACCACCCAGTAGCGGGTTTTGAGCTGATTGAAGATTTGTTATCATAGCGGAGCTAGGTCCGCTAGCATCCGCGGTACCAGATCTTCTCCCTTATTTTATGTTGTTCATGTTACTTTCAGACTTTGTTCCTATTTCTGGACTTGTAAAACTTAGTAAACTCTGTAGTTGCTCATGACTAGTGATACCCCAATGTCGGGATGTGGCGGGATGGTTCCCTGTTGTTGTCATTGTTTTTCTGCACTTTTGATTATGCTAATCATGTTTTAGCTTTATAAATGTTAAATAACTGTTAAAAGGAAGCGTTTGTTTTGTTGGCTGGCCTTGTCTTCACGAGAGGTGCCATCACGACCGGGTTTGGGATTTGGGGTCGTGACATGCGTGCACTTCGTCCAATAGTCTGGATGCTTCTTTTACGTCGACACACCTCAATAAACCCAAATTGGGAGTCCTCCTATACAGGGTTCCCCCACTGTGAAAGAAGTTGTTAGATAACCTCCGAAGTGTGCGCTTCTGAGTGGCGTTGGTAAGTTCTGGGTATTCTCCTGTTGTCAAGTACTCTTTGATGTCATGGAACTACGGTTTTCCATCTGCTTCTTCCTCAATGTGAGCACAATAAGCTGGCTGATCATAAATCTTTACTGGGATGGGATCAATGAAATTCATATCTAAATGCTGGATCATATATGAAAGAGTAACTAATGCGTCAACTCGTTCTGGACCCTGGGGACATGCTAAAATTCCGTCTATATGAATCTTTTCCTTAACTCCTGTATATGATGCAAATAGGGAAGTATCTTAGAGTTTTTGGTGGCCCACTCTTCTTGAACCTGATGTATGAGCAGGCCAGAATCCCCGATTACTAGCAACTCCTGAACGTTCATGTCAATGGCTATTTTGAGCCGTAGGATGCAAGCTTTATATTCGGCCATATTGTTTGTGCGGAGGAATCTGAGCCTGGCAGATACCGGGTAATGCTGGCTGGTTTCTGATATTAGGACCACTCCTATGCCCACTCCTTTGAAGATTGCGGCCCAGTCGAAAAACAATCTCCAACCATCGTAGGATTTTGCAATATCTTCTCCTACAAAGGACACTTCTTCATCAGGAAAATACGTTTTCAGATGTTCGTATTCTTCGCCGACGGGATTCTCGGCAAGGTGATCTACTATTGCTTGACCCTTGATTTCTTTCTGAGTTACGTAAACAATATTGAATTCACTCAGCATGATTTTCCACTTGCCGAGCTTGACAGTGGGCATGGGTTTCTGAAAGATATACTTCAGTGGGTCCATCCTGGATATGAGGTGAGTAGTGAAGGCACAAAAATAATGTCTCAATTTCTGAGCCACCCAAGTCAGAGCACAACAGGTGCGCTCCAATAAAAATACCGGGCCTCGTACGGGGTGAAATTCTTACTGAGATAGTAGATTGCTTGCTCCTTCCTCCGCGTTTCATCATGCTGTCCCAGAACACAACCAAATGCCCCATCCAAAACCGCGAGGTAAAGCAATAGAGGCCTCCCTGGCTCGGGCGGAACCAAGACTGGCTGCGTTGACATGTATTCCTTGAGTAGGTCGAAGGCTTTATGACAATCGTCATTCCATTTAGTAGTAGTTTCTTTCTTCAGCATTTTAAAGATGGGTTCACAAATGACTGTGGATTGAGCTATAAACCGGCTGATATAGTTGAGTCTTCCCAAGAAACTCATCACGTCCTTCTTGTTCTTTGGCGGTGGAAATTCTTGAATGGCTTTGAATTTTGATAGGTCCAATTCTATTCCTCGACGACTCACGATGAAACCCAGTAATTTTCTAGCAGGAACCCTGAATGTACACTTGGCGGGATTTAGTTTCAAATTGTACCTCCTCAGTTTATTGAAGAACTTTATCATGTCTTCCATATGATCAGTGGCTTTCTTGGATTTGGTGATAACGTCGTCCACATATACCTCAATCTCCTTGTGTATCATGTCGTGAAAGATAGTAGTCATGGCTATCATATAAGTGGCACTAGCATTCTTCAACCTAAACGACATCATTTTGTAACAATACATTCCTCACGACATGATGAAAGCCGTTTTCTCTGCATCTTCCTCATCCATCCATATCTAATGGTATCCGGCGAAACAATCAACAAAAGACTACAACTCATGCTTGGCGCAGTTATCGATAAGAATGTGTATGTTTGGCAAGGGGAAGTCGTCTTTGGGACTGGCCCGATTAAGATCCCGGTAGTCGACATTGATTCTAACCTTCCCGTCCTTCTTTGGTACCGACACGATATTGGCTTACCACGTTGGATATTCCACCACCCTGAGAACTTTGGCTTTGACCTGCTTAGTAACCTCTTCTTTGATTTTCAAACTCATGTCGGGTTTGAATTTTTTGAGCTTCTGTTTTACCGGCGGACAGGTTGGATCTGTTGGCAGTTTATGAGCTACAATGGACGTACTGAGACCGGTCATATCATCATACGCCCAGGCGAATATGTCTTCATATTACTTTAAAAATTACGTATATTCTTCCTTTTCTGATGGCGACAAGTGAACACTGATGCGAGTTTCTTTGACATTTTCTATATCTCCCAAATTAATGACCACAGTTTCTTCCAGGTTGGACTTAGGTCTATTCTCAAAATTCTTGACCTCTCTGACGACCTCTTCAGGTATCTCATCTTTTTTTGAGTCTATGTCCTTTTGTTGCATTGTTTCGTTGCAAGTCACAATCGTTGGTTCATCGTCAAGATAAGTAATAGTAATGCTGATCCAGTTCTTCTCAGAATTTCAACAGCTTTTGCTCTAGTTGTGTAGCAGTTTCCTTAGCAACTGGGGTACCTTGAGGAAACTCGATCTCCTTTCTGGTTCTTGGATCTCCCATTCTACCTTTGTTTTTGTTCCGCATAGGACTCGGAGGAGGAGGAGGTGGAGGGCCCTTGGATCTTGTGGAGTATGCTGATGGTGCCAGAATGCACGAACTAAACTTTGGGGAGGGGAATAAAATAAAAGAAAAATAAAAAGGTAACAAGTTGGTGTGGGTCATGAGGAAAAAATATTGCAGTATTCAAACACGTTGTGCGAAAAAATGTAAATTGCGTCCTAGTTTTGGTGCCTTGTTGTGCCCGAGGTAGGCCTAGCGACAAGTAGTTTTTGGAGAAATTATAATGCTAAATGCCTCATTTTATTGATAAAAATTAAGATGAATCCAAAATGACGCTAAATAATAGAAAGTAAAATGTCACTAGTGGCCATTGGCCTTATTACATTAGTAAAGCAAAATAAAAGACTCCTAACTACTTGGCCCCAGAAGGACCCTTCCCCAGATTTGGCATTTTTGTCTCCCTCGAACAGCTCGACCAACTCGCGTAGTCCTAGCAGCAAATAGGATCGGTCCAGATGTCCGCCTGTATTTCCTTCAGCATTTTGATAGTCTTCAATCCTCTTGATGAACTTTCCTTCCAGCTCTACTAGACCCCACTCCAAATACCCTAACCGATTGTTGGTGCTGACAGCCATATTTTTCCACTCCTCGATCAATTTCTAATGGGCTTCTTGTATTTCCCGATGCTCACTTTCACACTCTCGAATTCTCTTGCGCAGTTGATTATACTTAACCCGTGCTTCAGCATGCTCGTCAATAATTCTGTGACCTCGAACGAACCCGGGCCGACCCATGCCATTATCTTCTAACCAACCCGAATAGTGCGGCATACAACCGGCGTGATACCTGTCTGGCTCAATGGATTCTTTCCCCAAAATGATTTTGCAATGCCACAAATGCTGAGCTTGGCACCTGTGAGGGCTATCGTCTTCCTGCAAATTGGCCCTGAGGTGGCTCATTTTGTCGACCCTTGGTATGATTTGATTTCTTCCAGCTTGCCTCATAGCTCAGAGAGGAACGTAGGGATAAGTTCCTCTTAAACCAATTAGTATGAGAAATGGTGCATCTCGGGATCGAACAATGAATTCATCCGTGGGGAACCACTCAAACATCCATTGTACCTGGTCTTCTTTCAGATTTTCAAATAATTCTACCCATCCTCTGGCGTCCTCTGGTTGAGCGAACATTTTAGGCATATAATTCATACGCCTCGACTGGTGGAAGGTGATATGATCATCCCAATCTCTACGTAGGATCTCCTGTCGGTATTCCCCTTTCTGGAGGTGCTCCATGAGCCAGAGCAAAGTAATAAGTTGCAACCCTCGAAATGACTGCCTTGTTGTTGAAAGTTGTTCAAGGCACGGTATATCTCGGCAACGATCATGGGCACTATGCTAAAAGTTTGCCCACCAATCCCTTCCATCAAAGTCTTAGTTACCATGGCCAGTCTGGTGTGGATCCTTGCCTTCTTCATAGGGAATACGATTATCCACAAAAAGCAAAACATGAAAACGAAGACCCTTCTATGGACATGTCCCAATGAGGTGATGGCAAACTCATCTGAATAGGTACGGTATGACTTGCTATGGCCGTATCTCCCGTATAGATAGTCGAATGGGATGTAAGAGTCTTTCAAACATGTCAAGTTTGGGTTCTTTCTTTAGTCCCATCATCTTAAGGAAACCCCTTCCTTTGCGATTCTCTGGCATAAGCAAACCCGGAGTCTCCCAAGGAATTCCAGCTAAACCTCCTATTTCTTCAAGTAAAGGAGTCATTTCAAGGTCCCCAAAGCGAAACACAGACTTGTCACTATCCCAGAACAATGTTGCAGCCTCTATGATTATGTTGTTAGGCTGAATCTATAAAAGAGAAGGCAGATTCCCTAAGTACTTGTGGATGAGTGTCTGATCACTAGAATGGAGGTCTTTCCACCAATTCAGCAGCCTTGGATGAATGCTGGTTACCATGCCAAATCTGGGGACTTCGTGCCTCATTTTCTGCAAAACAGAGCGTTAGGCCCTTACCCCCACCAGACTCGACTATTTAAACTAATAATTAGCATAGCAAGCACTTAAGTTCTCCAAATAAATGCACAAAACATGAAGGTGTCCGTTTGGGTTTCAAGGAAATTCGGTGGACTTTGGACAAGGCTATCTTAATGAGTCATTATGTGGACAACATAATTGACTCGGCTAGGTTTGACCATGATGCATGTATAGTTTAAATGGAGTAAGGTTTCTATTGGAGTTTTAGATAGGTACCCTTGAGCAGACAACTTAAGAGGGAAAGGCACAGAACCATCGACTGCACCGCTGATCGACTGGTTTTACCGCAAATATGCCTTTGCCAAATTTAGGGGGGTAAAAGTATTGGAAGCGGCAACTACTCATTATAAGTGTTGCTATCGTATTTGTTTGGAACGAGTGGAATATGATGTTGAAGATGTAGTTTACAATATTGAAACATATTGACATGTATTTTCACGTTCATATAATAAAGTTTACAATGATTGCTCAAAGATTACAACAGCATTGACGGGAAAGCAGTAAATAAAAGTAATTAAAGAAAGAGAAACAAAAGAAACAAGTCATTTTCAAATAAAGGCATTAAACAAAGCAATAAAGAAAGTGGTAAAGTCACACATAGCATGCAATGGTAAAAGCCAAAAGATTCCCCAGCAGAGTCGCCATGCTGTGGACGCCCCCTTTTCCTAAGAAAAGCAGAATCGGGTCTACGACATTTGGGAAGACAACTCTATTCCCGTTTGGGAATTGGGTTTTGGATTTTTGGAGAGTCGCCACCTAATGATTATAGTGCATTAGGACACTTTTAAAAGAATTTGAGATGAAAACCAGAGTTTGGGTAAGGGCTAGAAATTATCTCGAGGGGAAGGTGTTAAGCACCCCTCAATATCCACTAGTTTGGTTCTCGGCCATGCTACAATCGTGACTTTAATTGCAAACAAACAAGTGAACAAGCAAGCATTGCAAATACGAGAAAATGTTACAAATAAGAAACACAAAAGGATTTATAGGTGCTGAAATTTGGAAGGAAAATAGTTTTTGTGATTAAAGAAGAGATACGCAAGTAAAGGGAGTGGGTTCAAATAATTGATGCAAGCAACTAAAAAAAAAGAAGTACAAGAAACAGAAGTTGAAGATTGGACAACTTTTAAAATTCTGAAAATTATTGAAACTAATAAAGAGGGAGGGGGTCCTAGGTTTATATATTACATGGATCATTCGCACAACACTAATACCCAGTTGTATGCATTGTGTTATCGTGTAATCATCATCTCCATGTCTACCCTTCCTACCCCGTTAAGGTATTAAAGCGCGGAATGGTATCGTTTACTTATTGCATTCTATTACCAGCCCCAAACCTATCAGTCCTGGAGGCAAATGGACTACTAATCCTAAAGGGAAAGGGGTTTAGGGCTTTTAGAAGTTTCAAATGATAAAATGATAAGGTGTCAACCAAAACAAGTAATTGCAAATAGAAGGGGAAGCAAACAAGAATTCAGGGCTCAAGTAATGCCTCCATAAATCATCAAAAATCACAGAGTTTAGCATCTCTTACACGTACTGATTTTGGTCTTTTTTAGATAACACGAAGAGCGGACTGGTTCAACGCATATTTTTAGGCAAAAAGTCTACATTAGGCATACTCGAATGCAGTTGTTGGAAACTGATCTCGTTGACCTAAGTGTTGATTAGAACTAGGTGTGATATATACTGATTTTAGAAACAAATTCGCAAACTAACAGGGGTTACCAATTTTTAGCGGAACATTGCGAGTTCAAGCAGTTAATATTACTTCTATTCAGATTCGAAATTTCCTATAGGCATGCTTTCTATCGCTTTCTGATTTGGACACCTTTTAGACATTAACAAAAGTCCTATGAACATGGTATCTATATGCAACTTTTGTTATCAGACCTACAAATGGTTTGCCTAGTGATGTTTATAGATGCAGAATATCGCAGTTTATAGACTGTATTTTTATATGAATTTGCGGAAAATAATTAGAAGTTAACCTATAGGCAGGATATCTATGCGCGTTTGCAAAAATTATGAGTGAATCCTATAGGCATGATTTTTAGACGTGAGCTTTGTAGAAATGCAGAGATTAAAGTTTAAACCTATAGGCATGATTTCTAGGTGCATATGCAGAAAAATTAACCTATAGGAAGAATCTCTACCCTTGGCGCATAAAATAAATCCCATCCCCTTTTTTTTACTAAGTTTCCCAGAGTTTGTACAAATTATTACAACCCAAAAAAAAAAAAACTGGAATAAAAAAAAAATCAAAAATCCCCAGCTGCATCCAAGGAACCTAATTTAGACTTAATTCCTAATAATATGAGAATGAGCCACTTCCGAGATCCAAATTTCCAAGCCTTCTCTTATCTAAAGTGTTTCGGAGATCCAAGGGATTTCAGGAACCCCAGGCAGTGCATACACCCACGATATTAATCAGAAATTGAGTTGTGCAGTGCGGAAGGGCCAGCACTTATGTGTCCAAGTTCAGAGGGAGCTCAAGGGTCCCAAGGCAAGGCTCACACAAGAAGGGCAAAACTGAAATTCTAGGAGTTGAGTGTAAGTGCAATAGAAAGGTGTAGAGGGGCTACCCAGGCAGGCTGTTGGTCATGCCCAGCCATAAGATAGACTGGCACACCCCTGACCAAACTTATTGATCAAGCATTTAGGGAGTAAAAAACTACTGGAGGTCAAGCCATGGCCTGAACAATAATCAGAAATATTGGCAGGCCAAGGCTGTTACTCAGCACACAATAAGGGAATGGGGATGGTAAATTGACAAGCTTAGGGCCCAAAGGGCCCAGTTCATATCCATAGACAATGATTTCAGACATTGCCATATTTCTGAACCATAACTTAAGCATAAAGGGGATGTGAGGGTTTGGGATTCATAAAATATCAAATAAATAACAAACAACTGATAGAATGCACATGTAAATTGAACACTGAATTACAAAGGGAAGGGAAACATGTTACAACAAGCTAATAACACGTATTAACTAAGGAAAGCATGAACATAAGTAGACTGGAATAAAACATATTGTTGTTGAGACATGTGAATTAACTAGGACATACCAGTAGAGAAGCAAAAGTGCAGAAGAAAGTAGAGCAAACAAATGTCCACAACAGCACAAGTAGCAGAAAGAGAAAGAGAGTTTTTTAAGTGAGAGTGATTTGAACTCAGTTGTCTGTGTTCGTGTGTTCAAAGAAAGGGGAGGAGAGTATTTATAACTTTGAAAACGTGCAGAGAAATAAGGTAATAAGTACAAATCTAACACAAATATGGGCATGGACACAAATCAGAATCAATTAGTATAAGACTCCCCTTTAATCAGGGGATTCTTATTCGAACGGATACTAACAGGATCCAAATAAGGAAAGGAGAATCGGTCTTGTAAGCAGAATGGCTGTTGCCATAAAAGAAACAGTAAAGTCATACAATAGGCAATTAAGTATAGTACAGGATTTGAAGCTATTTTTGGAAAGATTCACTGAGGCCAATCAAAGAAAAAATATCAATTAGACTTTGACAGGCTAGTAAAATCAGGATCTCAGTGAAGAAAAAGTTTTTTTTTAAAACCAATTTCGAGTTAAATAAATCACAGTAGGAACTCAGTATATAATGCATGCACAAATAGCAAACATGTGAGGCTAAGCTATACAGCAGTAGCATAGAGCAGCATTCAAAACATACTAGTTAGGCTTCAGTGTGTAATAGAGAGAGAAGGAGTCGAAAACATGCAGAGAGTGGAGTGAGAATCATAAGCGTAGAACATATAGAGAAAAGAAATATTGAAACAAGGAATCAAGTTGAATAATTTCAAACATACAAGCATGCACAAACAACCTCGCAGGACTTCGAATAGC
>MU735191.1:0-19276 GCA_026770625.1 Nicotiana glauca
CCCGACCCGGTCTGCCCCATAACCCAAACGACCCGCCCCAGCACATAACCAAACCCCCCTCTTCATTTTTCATTTCATTACCCTACCTAAACAAACCCTAAACCTAAAACACCCCCCCCTCCCCTTCATCTTCTCCAAACAACCCATCACCCAAACAACCCCTCCAGCAATGGCTGCCCTTCCAGCCTTCGTTGTCTTCTCCTTCCCATCCCCTACAACGAGCCTGCCATCTCCATCGACGAACAACCCCAACAGCTGTAGCGTCTCCGTTGCGCAGCCATCCTCACCATCGTTCAACCAACCAAACGAACCAACTCGTCGACCACCAGCCCCAACCCGTCACACACAGTCGACCACCATCCTCACGTCCAGCCATGAACGACCACCATTTCCAGCCATCTCCAGCGAACCAACAGACCAGTCCTGTCCAGTCGAGCCCACCTTCCGACGAACCAGCTCTCCGCAATACCCTACACCATCGTCGACCACTCTCCGTCGACAAACCACTATTTTCCGTCGACCACTTCACTGTCCGTCGACTTCATCGTCCAAAACGCACCACCCAAACGTCCAGTCAGCTTCGCCAGTGTGTTCATCGACTTCGCCGGTATATTCGTCGTCATTGTCAGTCATCATCTTCAGTCTATTCGCTATTTGTCGTTTGTTTAAAACGATCGATGGCTGGACATATTTTGTTTTCGTAGAAGTTGAAGTCTTCGCCCGAATATTATGGTTCGATGTTGTTGATTTCATTTAAAGTCGTTTCAATGTGCAGTTAATTGTTGCTTCATTTCGGTTTAATCGGAAAGTTTCTTCAGGTCCGTCCTTCATCTTTTTCGTTTTGTTAGTATGATTCTGTTTTAATAGTTGTGTAAAATATTTAGAGTTTATAGCTTGTGTTTTATTTTTGTATTCATTGTCCTACCATGCTTTAGCTTCATTTTGGTTGTCTCTTGTTAAATCATTGAATCTTTCATCTTGGTTGTATTACTGTTGGATTTAATTTGAAGTTCAATTGATGATTGATTTTAGTAATTTAAGTCTGCTGGATTGTGCTAATTCTGATATGAATCTGACTTTGTTGAAGTTGTCCTAATGTTGTTGATTGAAAATTAGTTTTATGTGTTTAATTAGTTAATTGTTGAATTTGATTAGGAATTTGGTTATAGCTGTAGTGATTTGGTGTTATTAGGACCCAGTTTTGGTCAATTGATAATTTTGTTACAGATTGAAGATTTGGGGGTAGAATAGTAATTCCAGTAATTTCATGGGCAATACGGGAATTGATAACTTGCCCAATTATTTATGTTGAGTGTTCTGTTCACTGAGCTCTAATAATAGTAAAATAAGGCATTATTTAATGCATAGTGGGGAACAAGACATAATGGGGTTAAAAGAAGTAATTAAAAATAGTGATCATGACCTTTGAATTAAAAATGAATTAGACAAATGGTAGTGGGGGACAAACGAATTAAAAATGGTACAAGACACATAGTAATGGGCTGCAAGAGAATATCATGGGCAAAGAATGGTCTTGATATTTGTTTAAGTGTCTCAAAGGGGCTAAAAAGATTGGAAGTTTGAACAGAATAGAGGGGTCTGTTTTTCTGAGTCCGAGAGAGGGGTCTTCTTTTTAGGGCTCCCTTTTGGTCGAAAAATCAGTGCTAAAAAATAGAAGGGACTTAGGACAGAATAAAGGGGGCTTTGGAAATCATCTTTGAGAGGTCACATTTGAGAATAGCATAAGTCTTTGATAAAGAAACAATTAGTTTTGAGAGCCGAAGAGAATAGAGGTCTTCTTTTGAGTCCGAAAAAAATCAGTACTGGTTTTGCGATTGTTTCATTGAAGTCCCAAGTTTCTTTCTTTGAGTGCTTGAAGTTTAGAAACCTACTGTTCTATTGTATTTCTGGGTCTTTCTGCTTCTGCCTGTGATTACTGTTTGGTATTTCTGGTTTTATACCTGGATTTCTGGTGCTGGTGTTGCTGTTTGGTATATTTGAAATTGCTACTGGTTTTCCTGGGATTTATTCTGCTGGGTTCTCTATCTGTTGTTGATTGTTGCTGTATTGTATGCTACTGCTATTTTGCTGATCTTCCTCTTCTTTTGCTTCCTATACCAGGTACATGGCTATAACTTTACAAATGTTATAAGCTGAAACATGAAGCATGAATATATATGAAGAGTTAAAGTTATAAATTTGATTTAGTTTCTTTTTTTTTTTTACTGATTGTACTTAGGTCATTCTATATACAATTGTTATGAAAATTTCGGCCACTTTGTATAACTGGGCGGTTTTATAGTGATGTAGTCAATAATGTTATATTATTTTAGCTTAGTCATTAGGTAGTATATGTTCAAAGGCACGTCAAATAGAATCAGGTCCAGTAGACTATTTTAATTACCATGGCAATCTAATTTCAGCATTCAATGGTTTGAATTTAGGATTAAAACTAGACCTTTAAGTTACCTCATTCCAACTGATTGCTTTTTCTAAAAAAAACTTGCAGCAGATTGCTTAATTAGATACTATCATCTTACATTTCTACATTGCAAAACTATGAATATGTGTAGAAGAATAAATTAACTAGGCCCAATATTGGAATAAGATGGCCCAGGTCTCTTTTAATACTGCATGCATTGGACCTGGACCCTTGATTTGCGAATGGACTGCCGCTATGCACCCGACTATAACAATTCTTAAGCATGTAATTTAATTAGGATCTTTTTCTTCTTTCATTTTTAGGGACGGACGAAAAAATAAAAAATATAGTCACTTTAGGGTGATCCTTTTAAAAATAAATGAGACGAGCCTCGCTAGGCAAAAATATATAAATTGCGGGGCCCTCATAAATGTATATATTAAAATACTTAGCTTTCGGGACGGGCTGTTTAGCGAATTTCACGGCCTTCCCCAAAATAATAACGCGTTAGTCTCTTTAGGCGCGTCTTTAATAATTTTACCTTCCTAAATTCGGGTGTGCATTTCATGCGACCCAAATCCAAATCCCAAAACGTTGAATAAAATGTGTCGAGGATCCGGGTGCATTTCATGTGACGCGATCCAAAGACATGTTTTAAACGACGTTCAATTTTCTTTAATAATTTGAATAAAAGCGGTAAAAAGTTAAAAGTGGCACATAAGTTGTAACATGTTTTAAAAATCAAATAAATAAGCCGAATACGACAGTTGAGCGACCGTGCTAGAACTACGGAACTCGAAAATGCCTAACACCTTCTCCCGGGTTAACAGAATTCCTTATCCGGATTTCTGGTACGCAGACTGTTAAATAGAGTCAAACCTTTCCTCGATTCGGGATTCAACCGGTGACTTGGGATACCATAAATCTCCCAAGTGGCGACTCTGAATCTCTTAATAAACGGATCCCGTTTCGATTGTCCTTTAATTGGAAAAACTCCCTTTACCACGCCCTATGTGGGGTGCGGTAGCGCCAAAAGGAGGTGTTAGAGTAATAATACACTTGTACTAAAACTAAGTACTAACCGACTAAAACTAACTCATATGCAAATTACATAATTATCCTTTACTAACATTGTAACTACTTAACCAACTTAATGTTTATATCCTCAGTACAAACAAAGGTATTTACAAAATTAGTGGAAGGATATACCATTTCATTTAAGACACGTCTTCTAATTTGAGCTCGCACCGCTGCCTCTAGATTGTTGTACCACTTATAATTGAATACACACATAATTTACTCCCATTTCGCAAGATCATAGCTGATTAGTGTTAATTACTACACACTCATGACCGATTTAAAATTTTGGAACACCTCTGCACAGGGACAATAAGTAATAGATGAAGGTTTAAATAACCAAAATAGTTGTAAAGATCATGTTGCTTTGCTTATTAGAAAGTTAGTTTTAATTTATGATGAATGATGATAAAGAATTATGCAAATAAGAAGTAACATGTTCATTTTCTTTTGCGCTGGTGTAGCCTGGTTGACATACAACGACTTAACCTACATAATTGTTTACATGTGTATTACTTTATTTCTTGTTTGGGTTTTTCAATAAATTGTGAAAATTGTTAATTTTGTTTTCATTGCTCTTGCGCAACATATTTTTGTTAAGGCTTATAGATAAAGACTCAGGTATAGCTGTCTCTAATCACAGGAATGATAATATTTGGTGAAACAGATAATGTCATGTCCACTTATGTGCCATCTCTTATTGAGTGTGCTGTTAGATGAGGATATTATTTCTGCTTTTGTACGTTGTCTTCTGTCACAAGCTATGTAATTACTAATTAGTAAAACTAGATTTCTACTTTCTAAATAAACTTTGATTATACCCGAGTTCCAACCACTTCTCCCAAATATTCATTGATTTCGATAACCAAATAAAGCATCATCAACTGGATCATACGTGAAATTAAAGTCTATCGCAAATATAGCAAATGCCCCATAACTCAAGATATCGACTCCCTATATATATATATATATATCTTATTCTGTCGTGTACCTTCTATTATGCTAAGTTTTAATTCTTGTAAAACATAATTTAATTTACAGTAATTCATTTTTATTCATGTTTACTACCATCTCTTCCCATTAGCTCCACTATAAAATCCTTTTAAAAAATTGGTGTGTAGTCATGTCCCAACCTGCTAAAAGGATCATCTTGCCCTGCTCCACTAACCCTTTTTTGGCCTACTCGTTTGACATTGATGATAGGCTATAATTGCGTATTTTAGTCGCTTATTACACTCTAGCTTAGTGCACTTTAATTGAGTTTGAGCTTTAAATACTAATGTTTTGCACAAAAAATATGTTTTATGCCTTGTAGAAATGATTTCGAGTTATGCAGATGTTATGGCAAGTGATTTGGAGCTTTAAAGTATGAGTGAAAGCCCAAGGAATTAAGCTGGGATTGTGTTCAGGAATCAAAGGATGATAGTTAAGAACGAAACGAATAATTGAGCGGGCATACGGCGCATGGTCTAGTAAAATGAACATAACTTTTCGCTCAGAACTCCGTTTGTGATTCAAAATATATCGTTGGAAAGCTATTTGAAAGGGATACAACTTTCATGTTTTGCATTTTCGCAAATTCTCAATACCGCGCTGCACAGTGCGCCACGCATTTGAAATTTTCCTGCAGTCTATCAGAATCAGCTCTCTGAACTTCCCCACAAGCACACCGCACAGAGAGGCGCAGCGTGCGGAGCGCCTGTACAAATTTTACAGAGCTAGAATCCTATTTCACGCTGGAAAGGGTGTTTCGTCTGGGCCCGACCCTACTTGGTATAAATACATATAAAAACGCTATTTGGAGGATTTTTGACTCATCTGAGACGCCACTTGGGAGAGATCTAACATACTTTGAAGGAGAATTCACGTGGAGAAACACACACCATGCCTGGGGGAGGCTTCTAACTAATTTCTCTTCTCTTCTCTTCTTTTATTTCATAGTTTATTAGTTCTAGAGTTTTGGATGCTACATGAACATTGTAGTTTGAAGCTTGAATTATTCTTATAATTCTATCATATTGGTTTATTTATTCAATCTTGTGCTTAATTATTTGATTGCATGATCACCGATTCAATACTATCTACAAATCTAGGATTGAACTCGGGTGAGGGAGTTCTTAATTGCATATAAGATTTAGTAGATCGAGCAAGATCTTAACTCTAAGGGAAGGGGGGATTTGCGGTTAGGATATGAATATACCTAATCGCCTTACTTGGTTATCATATGGGACTTATAAATGCGTTCTTGTTAATTCTAATTTCATAGGAATATAGGCGTTAGGTTAGCTTGAATAGGCGAGTTGTACTTCGGGATAATACTACGAGCAATATTAACTCCGTCAATCAATAAACGATGTAAATTAATTAGACGATTTAAGTGGAAAACTCAACGGGATTGTTAACTAACCCATAGCTCTAGAATATTCACTCGCATTGAATTCATCTCTATAATTTGCCAAGTTATTTTCTTTAATCTCTCAATTTGTTACTCAAGATTAGTTTTAGTTAAATATTCATACATTAGGATTCACTTGAATAGATTAATTGTTGGTTTAATTTAGTTGATAGTTAATCACAAGTCTATGTGAGTACGATATGTAGACTTACAATCCTATATTACTTGTTGACTGGGTGTATTTGCGTGTGCGTTTGGGAGCAAGAAGTTTTTGGTGCCGTTGCCGGTGACTTAGAAATTAACTAGCCTACTAGATTATATTTTTACTCTTTGTCTATTCAAGTTTTTAAATTTTTGATCTTGGTTTAATATTTACTATATTTGTTGATATGGCATCTTGGATGATAATTGGTCGAGTATTGGTTATTCTTATTTTGGTGATCCATGTCCATATTATGGAGGACCACACTTATGGTAAAATTATGAACCTCAATCTTATGGGTGAAATATTTGTAATATATGTGGTGGTCAAGGTAGCCATTGGGATGTTTGTTCTAATTCCTTTCATCTTTTTCTGAGTCCCTTTTTATGATCTTTCTAACAGTGTTTATGAGTTGATAGGGGCAATAAAGTGCAGGAACGTGATGCACATATTAGGGATATTCTGAGGCAAGTAGTAGAGCAACAGGATGAAATCAAAAAAGATATGAAAAGAATTAGTGCAGCAATCATGAGAATGAAGGCCGAGATAGAAGAAGTAGTTGAAGAGAGCGAGTTCCCACCAGAAGATAATTAAGAAGAAACATATACAGTTAGCCAATCTTGGCTAAAGGAACAAGCTTAACTAATAAAATCTCATGAGTATCTTCGTGATGGTCTTTGAAATATGACAGAACACTGATAGAAGAAATAACTGATTTTAGACAAGAGTCGACCAATTTGGCAGCTCTATACGCGACTTGGATGCATAATTGAGTGCAAAGGCTGATGCGTATAATGTCTAACAATTTAGTGATGAGTTGTGTGAAGTTGAAAAAGATCTTCTAGTCCAAATTGAGGATCTAAGACGAGAATACCAATTATCAGACCATGTTCTTGTGGATGATGCTAAGGTTGAGACGTCAGATGCCCTACAATCAGTTGTCGTAGATACTGGCTAACTTATGGAGCGATAAGAGGAATTCTAAGTATTCGACAAAATTATTAATGATGCCAAGGTTGAAGAAGAGTGCAAAATTGAGGATGTAAAAAATAATATAATTTTGGAGTTGGAGCTTATTGGACCTCATTCTAAATATTTTCAACATTGTGTTTGGTTGGTGACATGAAAATTGATCCATTCGAGCATATGGAGGAGTCAATAGATGAGTAACAAAGTGTTTATATACTGAATTTTGCCATACCAAGGAGGTAAAACGACATCCCGCACTTAAGAGCCAAGAAGCGCAAGATGCGATATCTATTGCTTGGTTCCTTTATTTTTATACCACCGTCCCATGAACGTGACAGAAAAAATAATGCAAAATTGGGGCGCAATTCATATCCTCAAAGTGGAAGGAAAAGTGATGAAAGTTATGGCGTCGTGCCGCGACGTTAAATCAAGCGCTTGTTGGATGGCAATCTAATTTTATTTTTCTTTTTTACTTTTGCTTTTCGTTTATTGTGTTATTTTTTTGTAGTTTTTGTATTTTGTAGAAGTATGAGCATGGAGTCAAAGCCAATAGGTGAGAGCAAAAGGGAGCATGTGTTTGAAACTGAGTGTGAGGTATCTGTACAAAGAATTATACCTGGAAGAAGTCTGAGTATCCCGTGAGCTGCTAATACTTCAGCCTTTGGCCTATCAGTGAGTCTCTTTTACCCTCTTGTTATTTATAGTGTGTATTGAGGATATTGCATAATTTTAAGTGTGGGGTGAGTAGATTATTTGGGTGAGTTTTTGTGCTATTTTAGCTTAGTTGCATTACTCGTTCTTAGTGTAGAGTTTTTGTTTAAAAAAAATAATATAGAAAATTGAATTTTTTTCTAATGATGGATCTCCTAGACAGTTTTCTTGAGGGATTTAAGTCTAAAAAAAGGACAAAAAAATTTTATTTGTAGGTAGTGTAGCGATTCCCCTTTAGTTTTTCTTTGTGTCGCGGTTATTTTTTAAGGGTTTTGTTTGAACCGGGTATAATTAGTTTTTATTTTTTTTGTAGGAAAACATGTGCTGAGAATTGAATTGAAGTAATATCTTTTAACTTTGTTATACCTTGAGAATAGCGAGTACTTTGATTGTGACGCTTAGGCTCAATTTTTGACTCTTGTATAAGTACCTTAAATCGTATGATATTAAATTTGCTTAACTGTTTTGACTAGAGGGTCTTGATGAGTCTAATCCTGAGTGAGTTATGTGCCATGTGTGTGTAAGGTTTTGTGTTATTTTGTGCACTGCATTTGATGTCTAGAACTTGCCCCGTGTGTTTGCAAAGCGAAATAGTAATTTTTTCAGTCTTGAAGTGCTATAGACGTTTCTTTGTTGAGCCATATATATATTTTATCCGCCTAATTGTTATGTATCATAGTTAACCCCTTTGAGCCTGTAATCTTGTTTCTTTGTCAACCATATTACAAGCCTTACCCAATTGTTTGAATTAACCATCTATTTGAACGTTTTTACTTCTCATAAGTACTTCAATTGTTTTGAACTGTGTAAATGTTAAAGTATGGGGTGGTTGGGTTGGCTTTTGAGTGGAAATAATAAAATAAAGAGAAAGATGCATTATTTTGAAAAAAGTAAGAGCAATTTGAATTGAAAAAGAAAGAAAAAATAGTTGTATTGCAGTGAAAAATATTATTTGATAGTGGTGACTCTTGATGTAGTTGTGCTTAAATAAGTGGGAAGTTAATGTATATTGATGTGAAGGTGGAATTATGGTTTGAAATAAGTATGGAGATTCAACATTATAGTGTATGTATTAAAGTGCTTAGGGAGGTGTATTCACTATTATATTTAAGTATATCCTACCCGACCCGCAGCCTACATTACAACCAAATAAAGTCCTGCTTAATCCTAGACTGAATGAGATTGATTAGTAGAATAATATACTACGAGCAAGCCTATGGTGCATCTTTTGGCATATGAATGTTATTTCTGAGAGTGAATGGATTCTTTCTATCTTGAGCTCCTAAGTGTTCTTAAATTTATTGTGTGGAACTACTCTCTTTTGTTATGCAATGGCACTTGATTCATGAAGGAAAGATAATTTCAATGACCTATATGTTAGAGTAAGTGGGTGAGTCGCGAATGTGCATGGTACTTGTGAGTCAAATATTGAGGTAAAGAGGTTACACTCTTATGCTTAGTATATTTTAAATATTCTTGGTATGATGAGTTAAGAGATTTGTTTAAAAATGATCATGTCTATGTAAAGTGTACATTGATTGCTCGAGGATGAGCAATGGTTTAAGCGTGGGGTGTTGATGATAGGCTATAATTGCATATTTTAGTCGTTTATTACACTCTAGTTTAATGCACTTTAATTAAGTATGTCATCCCTTGTAGGAGTGATTCCGAGCTATGTAGATGTTATGTAACGAATTCAAGTGATTTGGAGCTTTGATGTCTGAGTAAAAGCCCAAGGAATTAAGTCGGGCTCGTGCTCGGAGATCAATGGATGATAGTTAAGAACGAAAGGAAGAATCGAGCGGGCATACTACGCATTGTCTAGTAAAATGCACATAATGTTTCGCTTAGAACTCCGTTTGGGCTCCACAATAGATCATTGGAAAGCTATTTGAAAGGGATACAACTTTAATATTTTGTATTTTTGTAAATTCTCACTACCGCGTCGCACAGTGCACCGCAACATGCGCCGCGTCTTTGGAATTTTCCTGCAGTCTATCAGAATCGGCTCTCTAAACTTCCCCACAAGCACACCGCACAGTGTGGCGTGCCTGTATAAATTTTATAAAGCCAGAGTCCTATTTCGCGCAGGAAAGGGTATTTTGTCTAGGCCCGGCCCTACTAGATATAAATACATATAAAAATACTATTTGGAGGACTTTTGTACACATCTGGATGCCACTTGAGAGAGATCTAACAAACTTTGAAGGAGAATTCACGTGGAGGAACACAGGACACGCTGAGAGGAGGCTTCTAACTAGTTTCTCTTCGCTTCTCTTTTTTTAGTTTCATAGTTTATTAGTTCTAGAGTTTTGGGTGCTACATGAATGTTGCAGTTTGAAGCTTGAATTGTTCTTATAATTTTATCATATTAGTTTATTTATTCAATCTTGCGCTTAATTATTTGATTGCTTAATTACCAATTGAATACTATCTACGAATCTAGGATAGAACTCGGGAGAGGGAATTTTAGATTTCATTTAAGATTGAGTAAAGCAAGATCTTATCTCCATAGGGGGGAGGGGAGATTTGCGCTTAGGATAGGAATATACTTAATCGACTTGCTTGGTTATCATATGGGAATTATAAATGTGTTCTTGTTAATTCTAATTCCATAGGAATATAGGCGTTAGGTTAGTTTGAATAGGCGAGTTGTACTTCGGGATAAGGCTACGAGCATTATTAACCCCGTCAACCAATAAACAAGGTAAATTAATTAGATGATTTAAGTAAAAAACTCAACGGGATTGTTAGCTAACCCATAGCTCAAGAATATTCACTCGCATTGAAATTCATCTCTATAATTTGCCAACTTATTTTCTTTAATCTCTTAATTTGTTACTCTAGATTAATTTTATTTAAATAATCATACATTATGATTCACTTGAATAGATTAATTGTTTGGTTTAATTTAGTTGATAGTTAATCACAAGTCCCTATAGGTATGATATCTGGACTTTACAATCCTATATTACTTGTCGACCACATATATTTGTGTGTGCGTTTGGGAGCAACAGACATCCCTAACGTGCATTTGTCACGTACAGAGGCGTATTTTGAATTTGAACTCTATGGTTCAACCTCTAATATTCTTAGCATTGAACACATTATATTTTAAAAAATATAGGTTCATATTTTCTAATTTTGTGGTTTTTTGATGGATTTTTACACATATATTTATATTCCGTATTGAAAGTACTAGGTTCAATTAAACCCGATACTCCTTCACTGCATCCGCGACGGACACATCGTCATGAACTGATTGCTTGCCAATGTTTTCATAACTTGCTCATCAAATTAGCGAAACAAAAACATGGGAGCATTATTGTTCCGCTTCTCGCAAAAAAAGAAGGAAAAAGAGCTTGTCGAAGAATAATGGAATAGGACATTGTTGCACTTTAGGACACATATATAGTAAATCGGTGGGAATGGAATTAAAGGGCAGAGAACCCAAAAATAAATGTCATACTATTAATGTTCTTGAGTCAGACGCATAACTTTATATCCATGATAAGCCAATATACTCTCTAAAGTCGCTATTATGATTGGACGACTAACTTCTACGTTAAAAGCAACCATCATTACCCTATAATATATTCAAAACGTTATTATTATTAGTCATAAGAATATATTTGATGTTAGTCCAACCCCACAATTTAATCACTTATTATTTATTAATTCTTGAATTATTGCTTTCAAAAAACCCCGTAACTCTGATGGCTCCTTTTCCCATCCCATCAATTCACATTAATTAGGCAAGCGTAATAAATGCATTGCAGTTTCAATTATAGTATTTCTTTCCGTCAAAAATAAGTAATTTTTGGATGTTTTCAACAAATTAAGAAATTTACTTTTAGCATTAATTAGCAATAGAATTGACCATATTAACCGTTATTATCTCACATAAACACTCATAATACGGGTCCAAAACTTAATTAATAATTTTTTGTACAAAAAATACATTTTTAATGTTTTTAAAAAAAATTACATTAATGGGTATTTCGCAGTTTTATACTGCGAATTGGGTTTATGAAATTTTTGTCGTTAAAGCAATTCGCAGTATAATACTGCAAAGTAGTTTTTAATTATTTTTTTTAACCTATTTTGCAGTATTGTACTGCAAAATACCAAAACGCAGTGTTTTATTGAAGAGCTGGGCCCAACCTTATTTAATTAAGGCTCTTCTTCTTCCTTGGACCACGACGCCTCCATTAAAAAAAAATCACCACTGCTTTCTGGTCCCCCACCCCCGTTTTATTAAAAAAAAAAAAATTCGGGCTCACTCGTCCCCTAAAGAATAAGGAGTGTAGGTCCCACATACAAAAAAAACTTTGGATACCGTGTTTCGGGTGCAAAATTTCAATTTCAATAATATTCAAAAAATTTACATCGAGGTATTTCTATTTAGTTTATGCTGAAACTCGTATAGTCATGCATATTACTATTGTTTAGTATATTTTCATGTGAATTTATGTTATGTTTGTGTTTAATTTTGTATCTTTTATATACCCGGATTGATTTATTTGATACCCGAATTTATGTTATATTTGTGACCAAAATGCTACCAGATTGTTTGTGTTATATTTGCTTTATATACCCGAATTTATATTATGTTTGTGACCAAAAATGCTTAAAAATTGATAAATAATTTGTATTCTTATATAATTTGTATTAAAATTTGATAAATAATTTGTATTGTTAAATAATATTATTTATTTTATTTATTTATATTGTTAATGTTATGTTCATGTTGTAGAGCCTTATAGCGTAGTAAAATATAGTGTCTTTTAGCGAAGTAAAATATAGAGCCTTTTAGCGTATTAAAATGTAGAGCCTTTTAGCGTAGAGTCTCAGTAGCTAACAAAATTCAAAAAATGTTGAAATTGAGACGCATAATAATTAAGGATTATTCTATGGTACCGGGTCTCAAAAATAAAGCCTGGAACCCATACATAACTATTATCTCCAATTTTAAAAATTTATAATTTAATTCATTAAGTTAACAAAATTCAAAAAATATTTTATTTTGAGACGAATAATAATTAAAGATTATTCAGTGGTATCGGGTCTCAAAAATAAAGCCTGAAACCCATACATAACTATTATCTCCAATTTCAAAAATTTATAATTTAATTCATTAAGTTAACAAAATTAAAAAAATATTAAAATTGAGACGCATAATAATTAAAGATTATTCGGTAGTACCGGGTCTCAAAAATGAAGCCTGTAACTCATACATAACTATTATTTCCAATTTTAAAAATTTATAATTTAATTCATTAAGTTAACAAAATTCTAAATATTGAAACTGAGACGAATAATAATTAAGGATTATTCGATGGTACCGGGCCTCAAAAATAAGCCTGGAACCCATACATAACTATTATCTGCAATTTCAAAAATTTATAATTTAATTCATTAAGTTAACAAAATTTAAAAAATGTTGAAATTGAGACGAATAATAATTAAGGATTATTCGGTGGTACCGGGTCTCAAAACTGAAGCCTGGAACCTATACATAACTATTATCTCCAATTTTAAAAATTTATAATTTAATTCATTAAGTTAACAAAATTCTAAAAATATTGAAATTGAGACGAATAATAATTAAGGATTATTCGGTGGTACCGGGTCTCAAAAATGAAGCTTGGAACCCATACATAACTATTATCTCCAATTTCAAAAATTTATAATTTAATTCATTAAGCTAACAAAATTCTAAAAATATTGAAATTGAGACGCATAATAATTAAAGATTATTCAGTGGTACCGGGTCTCAAAAATGAAGCCTGGAACCCGTACATAACTATTATCTCCAATTTCAAAAATTTATAATTTAATTCATTAAGTTAACAAAATTTTAAAAATGTTGAAATTGAGACGCATAATAATTAAGGATTATTCGGTGGTACCGGGTCTAAAAAATAAAGCATGGAACCCATACATAACTATTATCTCCAATTTCAAAAATTTATAATTTAATTCATTAAGTTAACAAAATTCTAAAAATGTTGAACTTGAGACGCATAATAATTAAGGATTATTCGGTGGTACCGGGCCTCAAAAATCAAGCCTGAAACCCATACATAACTATTATCTCCAATTTTAAAAATCATACTTAATTATTTAATTTATTACACTAACACAAATAATTAATTTTATTTAAATTATAGTAGACGGCATGGCGTTTCCTCCGCCTGCGCATCCTGGACCTGCCAAGGATCACCTACTAGTGCTGCAGGGCGACCATAGGTCATCCTATGTTTGGGAGGGACAGCTAGCGATGCAGGCTCTCCGCCCCAGGAGGCCTGATGATTTGTGGGAATTTATTGCGGAGCATCCTTTCCATCAGCACGTAGTAGAGAGCCTCCAGACTACGGGATTATATACCATTTTTTAGCTTGGACGGATGCAGCTTGATTGGTCACTCATCACGGCCTTGGTAGAGCGGTGGCGACCGGAGACGCATACATTTCACTTGCCTACTAGAGAGGCCACTATCACGCTGCAAGATGTCCAGGTTTTATACGGACTGCGCGTAGAGGGACGCGCTTTCGCACTGCCCCACCACTGGAGAGGGATGACACGTGCACAGTTGGCGGATATGATGGGGCAGTTGACTTGTTCGAGACCGCAGGGTGACCGGGGTGGCAGTCGCATGGCTTTGTCATTCATTAGAGATCACATGGCGGATTTGTACCCAGATATTACCCACGAGACAGAGCATATTTGGATTCAGAGGTACACTCGGTAGGCGTTGCTCCTGCTTTTCCGGTGTGTCTTGTTTCCAGACACCTCGGGGAGTAAAGTGAGTGTGCGTTTTCTCCATTGTCTTGAGCAGCTGGATGAGCTACCCCAGTACAGCTGACCGTAATTCATCATCATCCCTTGTGAGGGCATCGACGTTAGGCATGCTTGGCAAATTATCAAGGTAGGGAATATTTCACTCATGAAATGACATGTGGGACTCATACACTCTTGGTCTAGCGGGATGTGGAGGAACATGATCCCTGGTCATCTCAGGTTCAACATTCAATTCCTCCTCCTCAACATCACCCTCATCATGGAAGGGTGTGTCATCCCCAGACTCATCCGCATTGTTATCATAATCACTATCATCCTCCTGACTCTGCGCATCTGCCAAATCACGAGTAAAAACGTCGTCTATGGGCAACTGTGTGAGGCCAGGAGCTTCAAGAAGCTCGTTTTCACTGCACAAAAAGAACAAAAAAAATAAGTTACCCAATACTCAGGAAAAATACTTTAGATATCGCTATATCACTTTGCTTACAAATCGTATTGTCTTGACGTTTCATGATGGATATTTTCAGGTTGGTGATAACTCCCAGATGGACCACCGTGGTCCATTACTCCAAACCTACGCATATTCCAACTAGGGGTGGGGTCATAACTTATAAAATTCAAATCCGGACGGTACCCCCTATAAAAAATATGAGTGTTAATACAAATCCAATTAAATCATGAAACAAAATTGCTAAAACGTAGTAAAATTGAAGTTTACCAGTCGTCTTGTTGATTATATAAAGTGAAAACATTATTTTCTTGCTGCTCATTCACCTGTGGTGACAAGTTTAAATCAAGGCAAGCTCTTTCATCTGCAATCTGTCCGGCAAACGCTGCTCCAGAATAACCACCCGATGACTGGGGGTTATCCCTGCTATGCACGCCCTCGTTACTAAGAAGGTCCTCCACCTTCACGTACATTTCCAATAATTTTATTACAATAAATTCTCTGTATTCGTCCGGAATCCGCAAAAAATCTCTAAGAGTTTCATCATCCTCGATGTTAAACTCAGAATAATAAGCAAATCCCTGCGGAGTCACTGAATAAGAAAATCTACCGGTTACTTTAAGGCTAACCGAACGCCTCCGCTCACTCATTTTTTTACATAACAACGATACCAATGTATCGTACTCCATATTAAGCGGCAATTTAACATGACACTGTGGAGGTAAGCTATACCTCACAAAATTATTCTCCACCACAATCTCACTCTCCAATACAGTGAAACCCTTATTTTTGGCACTTCAGACATTGTAAAAAAATTATTGATAAGGAGAAGAGAGAATAATGAACGTATGTTTGAAGTTTAAGTGTTGAATGAATTTTTATAAAATTGAAACGCCTATAAATAAGACAAGTCCGAGCTTGGGGTGTACAATTTTTCAAAGTAATTCGCAGTATTATACTGTATTTTATGTATTTAAATTATTGTTGTGTCAGTTAATTATTCGTGGGGCCGAAAATCAGTCTATTTCGCATTATTATACTGCGAATTACCCAAATTCGCAGTATAATATTGCGAAATGCTATTTGAAAAATGAGCTGGGCCTATCTCAAACTGCAAATTGCATAAAAAAATTGTTTTTTTAATATTTTGCAGTATTATACTGTGAATTGCTTTAACGGCAAAAATTCCGTTAACCCAATTCGCAGTATAAAACTGCGAAATACCCATTAATGTAACTTTTTTTTAAAACATTAAAAATATGTTTTTTGTACAAAAAATCATTAATTAAGTTTTGAACTCCTCCTAATACATATTCCAACACTATTTACTCCAAGGATAATGTAGGAAAAAAATAATTAATTAATTCTTGAAATTTGAAAAAATCACTTATTTTGGACCATAAGAAAAAGGCTAAACAATCACTTATTTTAGACCGGAAGGAGTACTTGGCAAGTATTTTTCTAGCAAAAACCATGGTATATGCTCAGGGGCGTATCTATAGCCTGCAATACGGGGCACGTGCACCCATGGTCCGTCCGTCAAATTAAATATTTTATGTACGTATTTTTTAAAATTTGTCCAGTATTATGTATTGGCATTCATGCTCCATAAAAGTTGAATAGTGCACTTGGTTCAACATTTAATTGGTTTCCCTCCTTTTTTAGTAGTGCATCCATATTATCGAAATCCTAGATCCGCCTCTGCATATGCTTACCCACATCGGGTGTTAACACCAAACTATATTAACTCACTATTATTAATTAATTTAATTACATAAAAATGCATATCATTTATCATGGTTAAATGATTGAAGTCCATATGGAAGACACATGTCATATATCTATTGTTTTGGTGTAAACACCGATACAGGTAAGTTTTTATCGAAAACCATTAAGCAAACTGCCGAGGTTAATATTACAGCCAATGAACTTAAAATGAATGATTTTAATTTTTTTTTACCCTTGATTTTTCTATAGGCAAATCTTTAAGGTAAAAAGTAAAAAATGTTGCCCTTGGGTCAAGCGAAAGGGTTGAATTTAAAGTTCGGCCCATACAACAAATAAGGTGAAAAAATCAAAAAATGACACCGAAATGTCCTATTTATGCAAATCAGCGTTAGGGGTGTTCATGGGTCGGTTTGGGTCGATTTTTCCCTAAAAAGAAACCAAACCAGGTAAGTCGATTTTTCAAAATTAAAACCAAACCAAACCAATTAAGTCGGTTTTTTTCGATTCAATTTATGTCGATTTTTCGGTTATTTATTGGTTTTTTCTTAAATATAAGACATACACTACTAAACACATATTCCGGCGATCACATTTTCAATGTAACACTATCAAATCAATTACCCTTTGAGAAATTTATTAGTATTTACCAAGATATATTGATGATAATTGAATCAAATAGTGATGAATAATTTAAGGACTCAATTAAAAATATGTTATGTTTAACACGAAATGGATTCTTACACTAAACAAAAGAAAACTACCAATCAAACTAGAATATAAAGGTAAAGAACTATATTAAAAGAGCAAACTATTAACATTTACCATAAATGTTTTGAAACTTTGTATAACAATATACATATATATAGGTGTAATAATAAATTTGAAATAGCTACTCCTATAGCCAGTTTGGTTCGTTTTTTATTTTATTAAAACCAAAACCAAACCAAATTTGATCGGTTTTTAAAATTCAAAACCAAACCAAACCAAAAAGTATCGGTTTTTTGATCGGTTTGATTTGGTTTTTAGTTTGATTCGATTTTTCGGATTTTTATGAACACCCCTAATCACCGTATCCTAAGGTGGTCGGAGCCCCATGACCAATTTCTAAGTGGGCCAAATGAGAAATACCCAAATATACCAAAGGTAGCCCCGAGGGAAGTGGCGGGTTACTTAACGTGAGGGACATGTGAAAGTGCAAATCTTTTTCCTTTCAGTTATTTCTATGACTTAAATCCCAAGACTTTGACCTCTCAGTCTCTGATGAGATCTTTGACCGTAGAAACCATCCATATCATTTATTTATTTATTTATTATTAAAAGAAAAAAGAAAGAAAAATCTTTGAGGTAAGCAAAAAAACAAGAACGAGAAGTTAATAGAAGCATCACCAGCTAGCTGCATGCCACCGCCTTGTATTCCCTTTAGCTGCTTCACTTACCTAATAAGCTTTTTAAATTAGTTCCTATATTTCCAAAGCTAGCTAGAGCAGTTCTTATAAGTATTGTTTAGAGTTTTTAAATTTGAAACATGTTTTTACTGTTGTGCCGAATTGAAATCTAACACCATTTTGTAGGGTATACTTGTATTTTATAGTTATTGTTCTAACTCCATTTTGTAGCGTATACTTAGTATATTTTAGATTAATTACACTAACAATAAATTAAATAATCTCCGTGCTACTAGACTTTTCTATATAGGCATTGGTTTGATGAGATGAATAGAGGGTGGCTTGTACAGAATTGCCAAAGGTTACAGAGATGATGGGGACACCCCTACTGATGGAAAATTTTATTTTGTGGCGACACTAGTTGTATGAGGCAACCTTTTTATCTCACAGTTTTGTGGACCCAAAAGTATAAGATTGGGTCCGTAAATTTTGAGACAAAAAGGAATCTCATGCAGCTAGTGTCAGTTGTATGAGATGCAAAATAAAACTTCTCCCTATTGATAAAGTACTACTTCCTCCGTTTTAATTTATGTGAATCTATTTCCTTTTTAGTCTGTTCCAAAAAGAATGACATCTTTTCCTATTTGAAAATAATTTAACTTTATGCAATGATTTATAGCCACACAAAACATATGTGCTTCATTTTATACCACAAGTTCAAAAGTCTTCTCTCTTTTCTTAAATTCCGTGCCCAGTCAAATGAATTCACATAAATTAAAACGGAGGGAGTATTAATTAATGCACTACTGTTGATTCTCTTTTAGTGGCTATGACGTATTTTAAGTTAAAAAAATTTCTATACTTTTTAGTAGGGGTGTACATAGGCCGGGTTGGTTCGGATTTTTCAATTACCAAACCAAACCAATAGTGTCGGATTTTTAAATCTATAAACCAAACCAAACCAACGAAATCGGGTTTTTCAATCTCGGATTTTCGGGTTTTTGTTTTCCGATAAGTCTTCATAGCACAAATATATAACTTGTGCTCCACATACTTCTATAATCCTACAAGGATACAACTATATAATGTATTTTTCAAGAAAATAATACAATAATATGAGATGCGTCATAACATT
>MU735194.1:3123-31742 GCA_026770625.1 Nicotiana glauca
TGTGATCAAACAGCCCATATTGGTTCTTACTAATTTTAACTCCAAACGACACCCTCCCTCCCCCCCGACCTAAATCATTTCCCCGCCACATATACCACGCCGCCACCCGATCCCTTCTCTCTCAAATGCTCTCTACCTAAACCCTGATCTTCAAGTGTCGTCATCGGCTTAGCCCTCCGTTCTACAATGTTTCTATGTCGTCTGAGGCCTATATTGGCCTCATATTTGCTGTGGTTCATCAGTTTATTGGATCCATGAGAAGATCTCAAGGGACCTAGGCGGTATGGTTTACACCTTTGATCTCTTTGACTATTTCAGGCCATTTGCTCGACCATGAGTAAAAAGCCTCTCCTATTTTGATACGAATCCATGATTTCTAAGCCTATGTCTTCATCTCTATGTTATTTTCTCGAAAACCTAATTCGTCCTCTAAACTTCTCAGATCTATACAAGATCTAAGATGTATTGAACTTATTTTACATGAGTTTTACAAAAATCTTCTGATTTTCGAGTGGCTTTCCATTTTCTTAAACTAGGGTTTCCTGAGAATCTCTTTCTTCAAAACGTTTTTCCAACTTTAAGTATTTAATCTTCTATTTTTATGTGTTTTTGACAGATACGTGGAGTTTGCTTCAAACCTAACTAGTTTATGCTAAAACCCCAATTTTTTGACATTTTTGTTTGGATACCGAGCTTGTCCGTGTTGCTACATGATTTTGTTCTGTGCTTTGATTTGCATGGTTTCTCCTTCGTTTAATTTGAATGTATTGTGATTTTACCCTAATGTGCCTATATTAAGGTTCTTGGTTTGATTTCTCGACTAATTCTATGTGTCTATATTCATTCTGTTTATTTATTCATAGAAAACCTATATTTTTCTCCTTAAATTAGTGTTGTTTTGAATTCTCGATTCAATGATTTGTTTCGTTAAAACTTATATGATGATCCTTGATTATTCCTTTATTTGTAACCTTATTTAGTTTCTTGCCTTATTTGAATTAACTGTGATACTTGTTGATTCTTACTAATTGTTTCCTTAATTGAACTCCTGTTTATTCACCCCTAATTGCCTACTCCGTACCTAAGTCTTACTTGATTTCTTTCCTTAAATATTTTTACTTCTCTTTAACGTTGATTGATTACCCCTTGATTAGGGGAGACTTTACTGATTTTACGTATGGCTGATTCTATAAATTTTCCTAATTTCTATATAATTATTTCTTTACTTTATTCTGTTTAACTCTTGACTACTATATATACTCTCCTCTATTCTCACTTCTAGACACGAACATTAGTTCACAAAACACACTCTTACACTCTAAAGCTATCTGTTTTTATCTACTACTTTTGGTGTTCATTAGTCTAGCCGGTCGTAAGCCAAGGCTAGATATTGCTCAACATCTACTTTGCATTCTGTGTTTTTCTCTTCCAAATTGGCATGTCCCTGATTATTTTTAAAATCTAAACCCTAGGTGTTTCATTGCTGCCATAAGTTCATCAGTCATAAGTTCCATTCTTATTTCTGTTCAGTGTCTTGCTTAGAACTATCATGTTCAATATGTAATTAGCATTTCTAACTATATTAGCCTACTTACTGCTTTATCTAGCATGCCTAAATTCTGCCTTGTTCAAATATATGATTATCATGTCTACACTTCACCTGTTATCTGATGCTTGCCTGTTTGCAATTCATGTTTAATCCCTTAACTATATGATCATGCTATGACCCTACATGTGTGTCTGATTCTACCTTCCACATCTTTGCTCCATGTTTTAGTTGCCTGCTATCCTGGTCAATTTAGTAAGACTATGATGATCCTAAGCATTCTATGTTGTCTACATGCCTCCCTGCCCATGTTCATGTACCCTCAATGAGATTCCTATATGTTTCCAATCCCCTTTCATCCCTGTGTGCAAGCCTGACTGCTATAGTACTTGCGAATTTGAACCTTCCATGACTGACTGGTTGTCTACTTAATTTTCTCTCTTCTGAACTGTTTTCAAATGCTATCAGTATTCTTTTAAAAATTGGCTTTTATTACTAGTATTTTCTCAAAATTGGTCTATTCTAGAAAACCCTTTTCACTCCTAAACTATTTTCACTAAGTCTTTCAAACTATGTCAAGCACACTCACTTACTCTTAGATTATTAAGTTTTGCCCATCTGGTATGTGTACTGCTTAGAGATCCTTGAGATCTCTCTGAACTCTGGCATATCGGGGATGGCTCTTCCACACTACACATAATCAGTCTTTATTTGAGAAAAGTCTGCGTGTGAGAACTGCCCGGGATCCTTGAGGTCCTTAGGGAACTCTGTCACACCTAGACACAAATGTGGTAATGAAATCTTTGGCATTTGAGACTACAGAAGGCCTAGTACCCCAGGTTTGATTTTGGCCTGCATCAGGCTCCCTATAACTTAATTTATATTGCATTATGTAATTTATTCAATTCTGGTATGTAATAATTATTTGTAAATAAATATTGGGGTAACTAGTTAAATGGAATGGTAGTTGTATGATAATGTGGGTAAAACTGGGTAGAAAGCATGCTATAGGCATTATATTTTGCAAACTACATTAGAAGCCATGTTCTAGGATTGCTGTGTCTATTTGCATTCTAACCATGTTGAACCTGTGCATTAGATAACCTATTTTCAGGGCCTTCACGTTTACTTCTTCAGCATGTTGTATGCTCAATTCTTGGTTTTTTTGCAAGTATTGTCACATAAATATCCTGTTATCTAATAATCTTAATAAAACTGTCATTCTGGTATGCATTAGATACCATGTTCTTAGGAACTCTATTTGCATCTGTTTGGTTTACATCTATTTTTATTAAAATAGTAGTTGTCCATGAAAAGGTTTAAAACAAACTCTCGTATAGGTATCATGTCTCTAAACACAATTGATAAATCGCATGTTATAATCTATATCACCTAGATTCAGCATGCCTATAGGTTGAATAATTTGAAACTGTTCAAACAGCTCCTGCAACTGTGATTTTGTATAATCTCACACCTAGGCAAGCCTTAGATAACTAACCTCCTTGTAAAAATGAGAAATTGTGTTCTGATTGTTTATAAACTGCTTAAGTTTCACAGGCTATAAAACCAGTAGGCAAACTGGTTAGGATTCTGCCACTTTCCTTAAAACACACACTGCATATCCTGTAACTGAAACATTCATCTAGATATCATGTTCTAAGGATTTCTGAACTTCTTCAAAATTAGTTGTTTGAGACATGTTGTTTATTTGCCTATGTATATGTGGAGGTAAACATGAGCCTTTTAGCTGCTTCCTTAATTGACAATCCTATATGTTATTCGTTGTCGCCTAAACTTTTCCCTTTTAAACACCTTAGGATTGTCTAGGACTGCCTAAGTCTAGATGTCACGACCCCAGTTCGCCCTCCGTGAACTATCGTGACGGTACCTAATCCCTACGACTAGGTAAGCCTAACAAGTGCAGAAAACAATCGAGACCTTGCGGAACGTATAAATTAAAACCAAGATTTAACAAAACGGAAACGAAATGTAAAATACCACTTGGCACATAGAGCACAATATCTCAAACTTCTACAATACTATCCCAAAACCCGGAAACTCACGGGAACACAAGCTGAGAGAAATATAGTAAAATGCTCTAACTCTGAAATGTCTACATCAACAGAATGATAGAAGGGCTAATACTACAAGATAGAATAAAGATGGAAACTCTTCGGTCTGTGGATGCGGCAGATGTACCTCAAAGTCTCCAAAGCTCTCCTTACCTCAAGGATGATAAGCTTGTGCAGCACTACCTGGATCTGCACATGAAAAACATGTGCAGAAAGGGCATGAGTACACCACAGTGGTACTGAGTAAGTGTCAAGCTGTCACGACCCCAATCCCGGTCGTGATGGCGCCCAACACAATTGCTAGGCAAGCCCGACCATTTAACACTCACAACTCAACCACACCACCCATTTCCAATTAATAGAGTTAAATTATCAGATAATATAGTTCTAACCAGTGATAATAGACAGAAATAGTACGAAAATCATAATAACTGCCAATAAAACTCCCAAAGACCTGGGGTCATGAGTCTAGAGCCTCAAAGATAACAAAAAAATAAATCCTCTGTAATACTGATGTTCTAAAATGCGGAAATAATAAAGGAATAGGGGAGGAGTCGGGTCCTGCGAACGTCAGACAGCTACCTCGACAACTCCTGAGAAGCTCTGAAAACAGCAAATAGCTCAACTATGCTCCCGAGACACCTGAATCTGCACACATGGTGCAGAGAGTAAAGTGAGTACTTCCAACTCAGTGGTAATAGACATATATAATGGCTGACAATAAGAAATCCTGAAATATAACAATGCAAAGCTATAACCAATAATTCTACACATTTAACGGTGGAACAACATCAGGTAATGACAGGTAAAACAGATAGACATCGATGCATGAATGAAATGCAATGCACATGACCGCTGCAGCGTACAGCCCGATCCATTTGGGTACCCACGCTCACTGTGGGGGTTCAGACTCCGGAGGGGCTCCTACAACCCAAGCGCAATATCATCGTAGCATTCGTTGCGGCGTGCAGCCCGATCCACAATCAATCCAGTTATATGCATGCAAGCCACACGGGCACAGTCAACCTTATCATTTTCAGTTCCAATTATCAGGAATTATAGCTTAAGTGTTTAAAACTTTAGAAATTTACTAATCATTTTAAGACAGTGTTTAACTCAGGACTGATATCATGAAAACATGCTAAGCATCATGGAAACAGTGATAATAATCCCGAAGGGATCCAAATAATCGGCACGCAGCCCAAATATACTCATAACAATCCAAGTAGGATGTTTACTAATCAGTCTATAGTCCAAAGCACAGCTTGGACACCACTCGGGGCGGACTAAGCCACAACCCCCAATCATAAACGACCCCACACTCGTCATAGAGTGCGTGTCTCGCCTCAATATAGCGTCACAGTGTGATAAACTGGGGTTTCAAACCCTCAGGTCATCATCTACATCTATTACTCACCTCAAACCGGCTACAAGACTAGTCTGCTATGCCTTTTCCTCTCGAATCCACCTCCTCGCGCGTCGAATCTGGTCAAAACCACAACGAATACATTACAATAGGCTAAGGAAACATAACCCAATCGAAAAAACTTGAAAAATACCAAAAATAACGAAGTTGGCAAAACCCGAGCCCCAGGCCCACTTCTCAAAAAATTACAAAATTTACATCACCGGACTCCTCGTCTCGCCACGAGTCTATACATATCAAATTTACAAAAATCGGAGTTCAATTGCCCTTTCAAAATCCAATTTTAAACTCTCTTAAGTTCCAAGCCCTAACCTCCATTTTTACCCTCTAATTCCTTGAATTTCAGTGATTAATCAATATTTTTACACCATCATAACATATTCCGAGTCTAATAATTCATACCTGATGAAACCCCTTCGAATTCTCTTCAAAATCGCCCAAGAAACCGCCCTAGTCGAAGTCCAAAATATTTTTCCTTCTCCTTCAATTTCGTGAACACTGCTCACTTTAATTCCAGGTCGATTTCCGCTTCTGCGGTCAAATAACCGCACCTGCGGTTACCGCACATGCGACCAACTGACCGCTTATGCGGTCTGACTTAAAAATCCACCGGACCATTTTTGCGGTCAAGAACCGCTTCTGCGGTCTCCGCATTTGCGGATCCACTTCCGCTTTTGCGGAAAACTCTGTTCCCTCAAGGACCGCTTTTGCGACCAATACGCCGCATCTGCGGAGCCGCTTATGCGGTCCCTTTTCCGCAGATGCGGAAACAACAGAACCAGCAATACAAACCTGAAGCATAACTCAAAACTTCTCGTTTTTAACACCCGATCTCACCCCGAGGCCCCTGGGACCTTAACCAAAAACACAGACATGATCTAATACCCTATCCAAACTTGCTCGATTCATCAAAACACTGTCGTTACATCAAAATCCTCAATTTTCATCAAATCAAAGCCTAAGTTTCTTAAAAACTTCCGAATTGCACATTCGATCAAAAACCCGACCTAAACACCTTCGAATGACCTGAAACTTTGCACGCATATCCAAAATCACCTAACGGAGCTACTGAAACTCTTGGAATTCCATTCCGACCCTTGGATCAAAATCTCACCTATCAACCGGATATCGCTAAAATGCTTACTTTGCCAATTCAAGCCTAATTCTACACCGAGCCTCCAAAATCAATTCCGATCGCACTCCTAAGTCACAAATCATCTCCCAAAGCTAACCAAATTACCGAAATTCACATCCGAGCCCTCTAACTATATAGTCAACTTCCGGTTGACTTTTCCAAAACAAGCTTCCTTCTAAGAGGCTAAGTGCCTCATTTCCAACTAAAACCAATTCAATTCTATCCGATCAACTCAAATACTGATATTGAAACATAGAGCAACATAATATGGGGGAAACAGGGCGATAACTCACGTGACGACGGGACGGGTCGTCACATCCTCCCCAACTAAAACAAACGCTCGTCCTCGAGCGGGTCAAGAAACATACCTGGAGCCTCAAGTAGGTGAGGATATCTGCTCCGCATCTCCTGCTCGGTCTCTCAGGTGGCCTCCTCCACGGGCCGACCTCTCCAATGCACCTTCACCGCAGCTATGTCCTTAGATCTCAATCTCCGAACCTAATGGCCCAAAATAGCCACTTGCTCCACATCATAGGTCAAATCATCATCTAATTGAACTGTACTGAAGTCTAACACATGAGACGGGTCCCCAACATACTTCCGGAGCATAGAAACATGGAACACTGGATGAACTCCCGACAAGCTGGGTGGCAAAGCAAGCATATAGGCCACCTCCCCAATCCTCCTAAGTATCTCAAAAGGTCCAATGAACCGTGGACTCAGCTTCCCTTTCTTTCCAAACCTCATAACGCCCTTCATAGGCGAAACCTTCAACAAGACCTTCTCGCCCACCATATAAGATACATCTCGAACCTTCCGGTCCGCATAACTCTTCTAACGCGACTGAGCTGTGCGAAGTCTCTCCTGGATCACCTTCACCTTCTCTAAGGCATACTGAACTAACTCTGTCCCCAATAGTCTAGCCTCGCCGGGCTCAAACCAACCAACCGGAGATCTACACCGTCTCCCATATAAGGCCTCATATGGTGCCATCTGAATGCTGGACTGATAGCTTTTGTTGTAGGCAAACTCCGCAAGTGGAAAGAAATCAGCCAAAGAACCTCCAAAATCAATAACATAGGCACGCATCATGTCCTCTAATATCTGAATGGTACGCTCGGACTGCCCGTCCATCTGCGGGTGAAATGTTGTGCTCAACTCTACCTGTGTGCCCAACTCTCGCTGAAAAGTCCTCCAGACCTGAGAAGTAAACTGAGTACCCCCTATCTGATATAATGGAAACTGGGACCCCATGCAACCGTACAATCTCCCGGATGAAAATCTCTGCCAACCGCTCCGAGGAATAGGTAGTATATACCGGAATGAAGTGCGCGGACTTAGTCAGCCTATCCACAATCACCCAAATCGAATCAAACTTCTTCGAGGTACGAGGGAGACCAGTCACAAAATCCATAGTAATTCTCTTCCACTTCCACTCGGGAATATCTATACGCTGTAGTATACCACTGGGCCTCTGATGCTTGTACTTGACTTGCTGACAGTTGAGACGTCGAGCTACATAACTCACAATATCCTTCTTCATTCTCCTCCACCAGTAATGATGTCTCAAATCTTGATACATCTTCGCGGCACCTGGATGAATAGAATACCGCGAGTTGTAGGCCTCCTCCAATATCAACTCCCGAAGACCGTCCACATTGGGCACACAAATCTGGCCCTGCATCCTTAACACACCATCACTATCAATAGTCACATCTCTGGCATCATCATGCCGAACCCTGTCCTTAAGGACAAGCAAATGTAGATTATCATACTGGCGCTCTCTAATGCGGTCATACAAGGAAGACCGAGATACCACAGAAGCCAACACCCGACTAGGCTCCAAAATATCTAGCCTCACCATCCGATTGGCCAAAGCCTGGACATCAACTACAAAGGGCCTCTCCCCAACTGGAATGTATGCCAGACTACCCATACTAACCGCCTTTCGGCTCAACGCATCGGCCACTACATTGGCCTTCCCCGGATGATATAAAATGGTAATGTCATAATCCTTGAGCAACTCAAGCCACCTCCGCTATCTCAAATTAAGATCCTTCTGTTTGAACAAATGCTAAAGACTGCGATGATCGGTATACACCTCACAACATATGCCATATAATTAGTGCCTCCAAATCTTCAAAGCATGGACTATGGAAGCCAACTCCATATCATGTATATGGTAGTTCTTCTCATGAGGCTTCAACTGACGAGAAGCATAAGCAATAACTCTACCCTCTTGCATCAATACACATCCGATCCCAACTTTCGAAGCATCATAAAACATCATGTAAGAACCTGAAGTTGATGGCAATACTAATACCGGAGCTGTGGTCAAAGCTGTCTTGAGCTTCTGAAAGCTCTCCTCGCACTCATCCGACCACACAAATAGAGCATTCTTCTGCGTCAACCTTGTCAAGGGCGAAGTAATAGATGAAAAAACCTGGACAAACCGGCGATAATACCCTACCAAACCGATTAAACACCAAATCTCCGTGGTTGAGGACGGTTTAAGCCAACTCTGCACCGCCTCTATCTTCTTTAGGTCAACCTGAATACCATCACTAGACACCACGTGTCCTAGAAAAGCCACAGACCCAAGCCAGAACTCACACTTGGAGAACTTTGCATAAAGCTTCTCCTCCCTCAATCTCTGTAATACCACTCTCAAATATTGAGCATGCTCCTCCTGGCTACGCGAGTACACCAGGATATCATCAATAAAAATGATCACAAATGAATCCAGATATGGCCGAAACACGTTGTTCATCAGATGCATGAACGCGGCTGGGGCATCAGTCAGCCCAAAAGACATAACTAGAAACTCATAATGACCATATCTCGTCCTGAAAGCTATCTTCATAATATCAGAATCCCTAATCTTCAGCTGATGATAGCCTGAACGGAGATCAATCTTCGAGAATACCCTTGCTCCCTGGAGCTGATCAAACAAATCATCAATGTGCGGTAGTGGATACTTGTTCTTCACTGTCACCTTGTTCAACTGTCTGTAGTCAATGCATATTCTTATCGTGCCATCCTTCTTCTTCACAAATAAGACCGGTGCACCCCACTGTGACATACTCGGGCGAATGAACCCCTTATCTAGGAGTTCCTGAAGCTGCTCCTTCAATTCCTTTAACTCAGCTGGTGCCATACGATAGGGAGGAATAGAGATGGGCTGAGTGCCCGGCACCAGGTCAATACCGAAATCAATGTCCCTGTCCGGCGGCATGCTCGGCAGGTCTGCTGGAAACACATCAGGGAAATCCCTCACAACGGGCATAGAATCGGGACTAGGAGTCTCAACTCCGACATCTCTCACAAAAGCCAAATACGATAAACAACCCTTCCCAACCATCCGCTGGGCCTTTAAGAAAGAAATCACCCTGCTGGGCACATAGTCAGTCATACCTCGCCACTTGATCCTCGGAACACCCGAAATAGCCAACATAACTGTCTTGGCATAACAGTCCAGAATAGCATGGTACGGAGATAGCCAATCCATACCCAGAATCACATCAAAATCTACCATGCCCAACAATAACAAGTCAACTCGGGTCTCCATACCCCCAATAGTCACCAGACAAGATCGATATACATGATCCAAAAATAATGGTATGACCAACGGGGTAGATACATGCACAGGCAAGGCAAGACAACCACGGGTCGTACCTAAATGATGAGCAAAATACGAAGATACATAGGAATAGGTAGATCCGGGATCAAACAAAATAGAGGCATCCCTATTGCAGACTGAGATAATACCTGTGATAACAGCATCGGATGCGATGGCGTCCCTCCTGTCTAGAAGAGCATAGAATCGAGCCTGACCACCGTCAGTCCGGTCTCCACCCCTGGGGCGGCCTCTGGCTACCTGGCCTCCACCCCTAGCTGACTGAGTGGGTGCTGATAAAACAGGAGTAGAAGATGGGGTTTGATCCCTCCGCTGAGACGGACCACCATGAAGCCGAGGACACTGTCTCCTCGTGTGACCAAACTCACCGCACTCGTAGCAACGACCCAGAGCTGGAGAAGGGGACTGAAGGGAACCCTTCGCTGCAGACGAACCCTAGGCTGAAGAGGCAGGAGTAGAGCTCTGAGCTGGAAGGGCGCTAAGTGTAGATTGACCCTGCTGATAACCCTGATGACCACGGCCTAAAGAAGCCCCACTGGACTCTGTACGACCTGACTGAGGAGGTTTGAAGGAACGACCTCTGATGCGCTGGAACTGGCCCCTTGACGGAGCACCACTGAAGCTACCTGAACCTCGAGGCCTTTTGGCCTCCCTCTCCTCACGCTCCCGACGGCGATCTGTCTCAATCTGGTGAGCCATGTCAACTACCTCCTCAAACGAAGTGGCTACAACCCTCTCTCTAGTCATCCAAATGCGAATCGGATAGTTAAGACCATCCACAAACCTCCTAATCCTCTCTCGATCGGGATCATCCAAGTAGCATGCTGAGCTAGCTGCGTAAATCTCAACTCATACTGGGTCACAGTCATGTCTCCCTGAACCAACCACTCAAACTGACGACGCAGCTCCTCTCTGCGAGACTGCGGTACATACTTCTCCAGAAAGAGAGTGGAGAACTACTGTCAAGTAAGGGGCGCTACTCCAATAGGCCTACGCCTCTCAAACTCCTCCTACCATGTAAATGCAGGCCCTGAGAACTGGAAAGTAATAAAATCCACTCCACTAGACTCCAAAATCCCTGCAGTGCGAAGCATACGCTGACACTTGTCTAGAAATCCCTGGGCATCCTCGCCCTCAGTGCCACTGAACGTCGGAGGCTGGAGCCTACCGAACCTCTCCAGTCGACGCTGCACGTCGTCTGGCATAGCTGGAACCACAAAGTCTGGAGCTGGGGCAACTGGTGCAACTGGGGCAACTGGCGCAACTGGCTGAGCTAGGGTGCTCCCGTTGTCTGCAATCCCTGAACACCCTGCTCGGGTGTGCGAGCAGGGGGGTTCTGCTGACTACCCCCAGTCTGAGAAGTAGCTGCCGCAGTAGTGGCTGAGACTGCCTAAGCCAGGCCAGTGCAGACGGATAAAATCTGAGCTAAAGCCTCCTAGAGACCAGAAATCACAATGGGCACTGTCGGTGCCTGAACAGGTGCTGCTGGAGCATCTACAGCTGGAGGCTGGTCCTGAACCTGGGCAGCAGGTGGATCTGCAGGTGCTGCTCTCACTGGTCTGCTTCGACCATGACCACGGCCTTTAGCGGGTGGCAATGGTGGTCGTCCGTCACGTCCGGTAGCACGGGTTCTCGCCATCTACGAGAGAATAGAATACAGGAGTTTAGGTCTCAGAACAACAAAGCCGCACGACAAGAGTTCAAGAATATGAAGTGTTTCCTAAAGGTTTTGCGGCCTCTCGAGGATAAATACAAACGTCTCCGTACCGATCTGCGAGACTCTACTAACTAGCTCATGACTCATGAGGCCTAGTAACCTAGGCTCTGATACCAACTTGTCACGACCCCAATCCCGGTGTGATGGCGCCCAACACAATTGCGAGGCAAGCCCGACCATTTAACACTCACAACTCAACCACACCACCCATTTCCAATTAATAGAGTTAAATTATCAGATAATATAGTTCTAACCGGTGATAATAGATAGAAATAGTACGGAAATCATAATAACTTCCAATAAAACTCCCAAAGACCAGGGGTCATGAGTCTAGAGCCTCGAAGACAACAAAAAAATAAATCCTCAGTAATACTGATGTTCTAAAATGCGGAAATAATAAAGGGATAGGGGAGGAGTCGGGTCCTGCGAACGTCAGACAGCTACCTCGACAACTCCTTAGAAGCTCTGAAAATAGTAAATAGCTCAACTATGCTCCCGAGACACCTGAATCTGCACACATGGTGCAGGGAGTAAAGTGAGTACTTCCAACTCAGTGGTAATCGACATATATAATGGCTGACAGTAAGAAATCCCAAAATATAACAATGCAAAGCTATAACCAATAATTCTACACATTTAACGGTGGAACAACATCAGGTAATGACAGGTAAAACAGATAGACATCGATGCATGAATGCAATGCAATGAACATGACCGTTGCGGCGTACAGCCCGATCCATTTGGGTACCCGCGCTCACTGTGGGGGTTCAAACTCCGGAGGGGCTCCTACAGCCCAAGCGCAATATCATCGTAGCATTCGCTGCGGCGTACAGCCCAATCCACAATCAGTCCAGTTATATGCATGCAAGCCACACAGGCACAGTCAACCTTATCATTTTCTTTTCCAATTATCAGGAATTATAACTTAAGTGTTTAAAACTTTAGAAATTTACTAATCATTTCGAGACAGTGTTTAACTCAGGATTGATATCATGAAAACATGCTAAGCATCATGGAAACAGTGATAATAATCCCTAAGGGATCCAAATAATCGGCACGCAGCCCAAATATACTCATAACAATCCAAGTAGGATGTTTACTAATCAGTATATAGTCCAAAGCACAGCTTGGACACCACTCGAGGCGGACTAAGCCACAACCCCCAATCACAAACGACCCCACACTTGTCATAGAGTGCGTGTCTCGCCTCAATATAGCGTCACAGTGTGATAAACCGGGGTTTCAAACCCTCAGGTCATTATCTACATCTATTACTCACCTCAAACCGGCCACAAGACTAGTCGGCTATGCCTTTTCCTCTCGAATCCACCTCCTCGCGCGCGAATCTAGTCAAAACCACAACGAATACATTACAATAGGCTAAGGAAACATAACCCAATCGAAAAGACTCGAAAAATACCAAAAATCATGAAGTTGGCAAAACCCGAGCCCCAGGCCCACTTCTTGAAAAAATACAAAATTTACATCACCGGACTCCTCGTCTCGCCATGAGTCTATACATATCAAATTTACCAAAATCGAAGTTCAATTGCCCTTTCAAAACCCAATTTTAAACTCTCTTAAGTTCCAAGCCCTAACCTCCATTTTTACCCTCTAATTTCTCGAATTTCAGTGATTAATCCATGTTTTTACACCATCATAACATATTCCGAGTCTAATAATTCATACCTGATGAAACCCCTTCGAATTCTCTTCAAAATCGCCCAAGAAACCGCCCTAGTCGAAGTCCAAAATATTTTTCCTTCTCCTTTAGTTTCGTGAACACTGTTCACTTTAATTCCAGGTCGATTTCCGCTTCTGCGGTCAAATAACCGCACCTGTGGTTACCGCACATGCGACCAACTGACTTTTTATGCGGTCTGACTTAAAAATCCACCGGACCGCTTTTGCGGTCAAGAACCGCTTCTGCGGTCTCCGTATTTGCGGATCCACTTCCGCCGGACCGCTTTTGCGACCAATACGCCGCATCTGCGGAGCCGCTTATGCGGTCCCTTTTCCACAAATGCGGAAACAATAGAACCAGCAATACAAACTTGAAGCCAAATTCAAAACTTCTCATTTTTAACACCCGATATCACCCCGAGGCCCTCGGGACCTCAACCAAAAGCACAGACATGATATAATACCCTATCCAAACTTGCTCGATTCATCAAAACACTATCGTTAACATCAAAATCCTCAATTTTCATCAAATCAAAGCCTAAGTTTCTTAAAAACTTCTGAATTGCACAATTCGATCAAAAACCCGACCTAAACACCTCCGAATGACCTGAAACTTTGCACGCATATCCAAAATCACCTAACGGAGCTACTGCAACTCTCGGAATTCCATTCTGACCCTCGGATCAAAATCTCACCTATCAACCGGATATCGTCAAAATGCTAACTTCGCCAATTCAAGCCTAATTCTACACGAGCCTCCAAAATCAATTTCGATCGCACTCCTAAGTCACAAATCATCTCCCGAAGCTAACCAAATTACCGGAATTCACATCCGAGACCTCTAACTATATAGTCAACTTCCGATTGACTTTTCCAAAACAAGCTTCCTTCTAAGAGGCTAAGTGCCTCATTTCCAACTAAAACCAATTCAATTCTATCCGATCAACTCAAATACTGATATTGAAACATATAGCAACATAATATGGGGGAAACAGGGTGGTAACTCACATGACGACGGGCCGGGTCGTCACACAAGCCTAACCTCGGTTGGGTGGTGACGAGGAAGGTCAGGGCCCTACTGAGATAAATATATATATAATGAAATGACAGGGCAATAAGCAGTAAAACTGAGAGTCGATGATAAAGATCTAAACAATATAATAATAGTGCAATAACAGAAACAGAGATAAAGGCAAACTACAAGGAAATACCACTCACAGTAAGATAAATAATCGGGATCTCTTGGTATCCTCAATATACACTCTAGGGATCTCTTGGTATCCCGAGGATCTCTTGGTATCCTCAATACATATGCCAGGGATCTCTTGGTATCCCGAGGATCTCTTGGTATTCTCAATACACGTGCCAGGGATCTCTTGGTTTCCCGCAGCTCAATCCAAATCAAAATTTTGCACAGGGGATCTCTTGGGATGTCGTTCTGTAGTCCCAATTTAAAACACACAACAGCATCTCAAGGACATCAAAATAAATACTAAGTTCGTAATGAGTAAACAGTAAATTCTAGCCTAACATAATTCACGTAATGCTATTAAGGCAGTTTAAGCAAATAGACAATTAATTCAACTAAGCATACTCTTCGAAACTAACACAGGCTATATTTGCATGTAGAACAAAGCAAGTAAGAAAAGAACTCAGTTTAAATACTTAAAATAAAATTGGATTTCCAACAATTAGCTCAAGTACGCGCTCGTCACCTCATGTACAAGGCATTCAATTACCAAATATCATATCCTAAGGGAAAAAGGTCCCCCACGCATGGTTAGATAAGTCACTTACCTCGAACAGGCTCAAAGTCAACTAGAAACCACGCCTTTTCCATGAGTATCCGACTCCAAATGTCCCGAATCTATTCAATTCAATTACATAATGTAAATAACATCTCAAGCAACTGATTCTACGATTTAATTCAAAGCTAAAATGCAAAATTAGGTTAAATGACCAAAATGCCCCTCAGGCCAACGTCTCAAAATTGGATGAAATTAACATTTTCAGAAACCTCGCACTCCCACGAGTCTAACCATATAAAAATCTCTCAAATCGGATGTCAAAACCCCGCTCAAAACTTAATAATTCGGCCTATGAAGTTTTATCAATTTTTCATTCAAAATCCAAAATTAAAGGAGGAATTCATACTTAGATTAGTGGGTTAGAAGCAAAAAGGAGTTTAGAATCGTTACCCAATGATATCTCTGAAAACCCCTCGAAATCTCGCTCAAATCCGAGCTCCCAAGCTTAAGTTTTGGTAAAAATGGCTAAACCCTCATTTTTGAAATGTTATATCTGCCCAGGTATTTAATGCATCGCGAACGCAGAGGAAGTCTCGCATTTGCGAAGAAGAAAAATGAAGGCTGCTCAAATTTGTTTCGCAAATGCGGAAGCAAGCTCGCGAACGCGGAAGAGAAAAATATTGTGGCCCAGAAATTGCTCTTCGCGAATGCATGAACCAGTACGGGAACGCGAAGGGTAAACTTGCAAAGCTACGCAAATGCGAGTGAAGGCACGTGAACATGATGAGGAAAAATAACCACAGCCCTCAGCGCCAAATAATACTATGCGAACGCGAGGGCTTGGCTGCGAACGCGAAGAGGGAAAAAGTCAAAGCTTCACGAACGCGGGAGGTTTAACGCGAACGCGAAGGGTAACATGTCCTCCTCCAAAATTACTCTTCGCAAACGCGAAGGAGGAGACGTGAATGCGAAGAAGGATATCAGCTAACAGATTTTTTGCAATTTTTCTAAGTTCTAAAAATGACCCGTTGAGCATTCGAAATACACCCGAGGCCCCCGGGACCTCAACCAAACCTACGAACATATCCCATAACATCATTCAAACTTTTTCCAACCTTCGGTATGCCATAAACAACATCAAAATACCTATTTTTCATCGAATTCAAGCTTAAAATTTCCAAAAACTCTAAAAACACATTTTCGATCAAAAAGTCTACCAAACCCCATCCAAATGACCTGAAATTTTATACACACATCCCAAATGACATGTCAGAACTACTGCAACTTCCAGAATTCCATTCTAACCCTCGGATTAAAATCTCAAGATCGAACCGAAAATTTCCAAAATTCAACCTTCGGCATTTTAAGCCTAAATTAGCTATGGACTTCCAAAACACAATCCGACCACGCCCCTAAACCCGAAATCACCTAACGGAGCTAACGGAATCATCAAATTTCCATTCCGAGGCCATCTTCACATTGTTCCAACTACGGTTAATTTTCCAATACTTAAGCTCTCATTTAGGGCTAAGTGTCCCAAAGCTCTCCAAAACTCAAAACCGAACATCCCGGCAAATCAAAATAGCAGAAATAAACTTAGGAAAAATAGTTAATAGGGGATCGAGGCATAAATTTCAAAAATGACCAGCCGGGTCGTTACACTAAAGGTGCTAAATTCCTCTAAGGCCAAAAAGGAATGGACGGGTAACAGCACGCATAGGGGTCATTAATCAAATTTGCTTATATAACCGTTAAGGGGAGGGTAATGGGTATTAAAAGGATATGATGACATGCGTGCTAATGTCACGTCTAGCCCCTCCAGTTGAGGAGGATTATCAGGCATTGGACAGATTGATCATGTAAGCTAATCAACTTAGGACTTCCCTTTCCCCATTCCTATATGCGTTTAAATTATCTAAACTTCCTTTTTCTTTACATATATGTGTGTTTAAGTTGTCCAATCCTCTTTACTTTCATTATCTGAACTTCCTTGATCATATATGCATTTAGATGGGGAAAATTACTTTATTTGCAAATATGTGCTAAGACTATTTACTTGTTAAATGACTAATTCACATAGTTTAAGTTCGGTCGAGACCCACCATTGTGGACTGCGAGGGGTGCCTAACACCTTCCCCTCAAGGTTATTTCAAGCCCTTACCCTAATCCCTGGTAATGTACACTAGTTACACGAGTTAGTTGCTCTAGGTGCCCTAACGCACCTTAATCTGTTAGGTGGCGACTCTTCAAATTCAAATACCCAATTCTCAAAAGGAAACTAGTTGTTCCCCCATGAATGTCGAAACCCGGACTCCGCGAGGAAAAAGGGGGCGCGACAAGTGTCACAGGTAATAAAATAATTGAAATGTGTAGTTGTTTTCTATCTGTCACGACCCCAAATACCCCGGTCATGATGGAGCCTATCACAGTATTAGGCAAGCCAACCAAACATTTACCACAGCAAAACCTTTTATAAAAATCATTTTCTAGTATCGAATAAGTCTCAAATGCATCATATGAAATAGCTGAATAAAATAGAATATGCGGAAAACCAACACATAATACCAACACAGCCCAAACAAATCTGGTGTCACTAGTCAAGAGCCTCTAAATACAACCAAACTGACTGAATAATACGACATAAGTCTGAAATAACAGAATACTAAGATAGGAAGGAGCAAAGCAGGGATGCAAATGCCGTGCACCTACCTTGCAGTCTCTGGTAAAGCTCTGAGAGTGCTGGAAGCTCTCACTCTGATGCTCGGGCACCTGGATCTGCACACGAGGTGCAGGGAATAACGTGAGTACGCCAACTCAGTAAATAACTAAAGTAAATAAAGTCTGAGTGCAGTGACGAGCAATTAAAATCATATAAGAAGTCTCAACAGAAATATCAAGTCAAATTTTGCAATTTAATAGCCAGTCATCTCATAAAACTCCAGTTTTAGTTAAAAATCCTTGAAAAAATATTTATTCAACATTTTGCAAAAGAGGATTAGTATAAAAGAAGAGTGAAAACATCATAATGTCACAGATAAGCCTCTCCGGCAAGGTACCACTCATAAGTATAGCCTCTCGGACAAGCCTCTCAGTCACTCGTGACTCATCTCTCATCAATCAGTACTTACATTCAACACTCCGGCTCAATATATATCTCATAATAATAATAATAATAATAATAGTACTCGATGTGGCGTGCAGCCCGATCCATAGTTTATAGTCGACTACGCTCACTGGGGGTGTACAGACTCCGGAGGGGCTCCTACAGCCCAAATATCATATTGTCGTGGCGTGTAGCCCGATCCAATATATATTGTTGCGGCATGAAGCCCGATCCATATGTATATCGTTGTGACGTGCAGCCTGATCCATATATATAATATCGATGCGGCGTGCATCCTGATCCATAATAGTTACATAATTCTCACCATTAGGTCCTAAACCTCTCTCGGTCATTAACCTCACGGCCACTCGGGTATATCAGCAAAATCAAGAAACTCAGCCCAAACTATTTTTCATATATTAATAAATAGAGTGATAAAACCGAATTTAAACAATAAACATGTAAATCATGACTGGGGGTATGGTTCCAAAAATAAATAGAGTGAGGAAAGTAGTAAAAATACCCCTAAGGGTCTAAACAGGCTGGCACAAAACCCCAAACATGGCATACAACCCAACATATAGTATCAATCTCTAAAATACAGTATATCATAAGATTTAAATAAAAATACGCGGCTTAATAAGTCACAATCCCTACCGGTGCATGCCCACACACTCGTCACCTAGCATGTGTGCCACCTCATTTATCAAAATAATACGAAATACCGGGATTTCATACCCTTAGGTCCAGATTTACAATGGTTACTTACCTCAAACCGGATGAAATACTACTCAGCGACGCCCTTGCCTCTTGACTCAGCCTCAACTCGCATCGAATCTATCTAAAATCAGAATCATGATGTCAAAATATGCTAAGGGAACGAGGCCCATGCGAATTTAATCGAATTACAACATAAACCTTGAAATTGGCCAAACCCGATCCTCGGGCCCACGTCTCGGAATCCGATAAAAATTACATGAATAAACTTCTTATCCTCCCACGAGTTCATACATATTAAGAATACTAAAATCCGACCATAGATGACCTCTCAAATCCCTAGATTAAGGTCTCCAATTTCCAAGCCCTAAACCCCCAATTTTTGCTACTAATTTCAATAGATTTCAAGCTTAATCAGTCAAAAACCATCATAAAAACAAGTTTAGGGTCCAAAAACCTTACCTCCACGAAATCCCCTTGAAATCCCTCTTCAATTTGCTCCCTCAAGCTAAAACCCGTATGAGAAAAATGATGAAATAACCAAAAATTTGCGAAGGAAACCTTATATACTTTCTGGCCCATGGTTTTCGCACCTGTGGATCCACTTCTGCGGCCAGACGACCACTTCTGCATTTTCCACTCAAATCCTCAAAACTGCACTTGCGCATAAACTATCGCACCAGCGGTCTCGCATGTGCGACCCAACATCTGTACCTGCACCTTCAAATCTTTGCACCTAACTTCCGCATCTGCAGCTAATTGTCTGCTTCTGCGGTCCCGCACCTGCGGTCTCCAAGCCGCAAGTGCAGTTATGACAGGAGCTTCAGCACTTCAACTGTAAATTTCTAACTCCAAAACTTCCGTCAACCATCCAAAATCATCCCGAGGCCCTCGGAACCTCAACCAAAAGTACGAACAAGATATATACCACCATCCAAACTTATACCAATCTTCGAAACACCTAAAACAACATCGAAACAACAAATCCACCACGGATTCAAGCCTAAGAACTCTGAAAACTTCCGAATTCCATTTTCGATCAAAAATTCTATCAAACCTCGTCTGAATGACCTATAATATTGCACACACATCAAAAATGACACAATGGACTTACTCCAACTTCCAGAATTTCATTTAGACCCCCTATATCAAAATCTCTGTTATTAATCAGAAAACACCAAAAAGCCATTTTCGCTGATTCAAGCCTAAATCTACTCCGGACCTCCAAAACACATTCTGATTATGCTCCTAAGTCTCAAATCACCTCACGAAGTTATCTGAATCATAAAAACCAAATTTTGAGGTCATTTGCTGACATATCAACTTCTAGTTGACTTTTCTAACTAAAAGACCAACTTAAAAGACTAAGTATCTCAAACCTCCCCCAAAACCATTCCGAAATCAAACCAATCAACTTGATACCATACAATACGACTGAACAAGACATAAAGAAGCAGAAATAGGAAAAATGGAGTGATAATTCATGAAATGACCAGCCGGATCGTTACACTATCCTAACTTTTGTATGTTCCAGGATCTTTGCAATTGCAAGGTGAAAGATATTGGTAAGGAGTGTGATGGCTTATACCTCCTATTAAACAAGTCAACTGGAAAACTTGGAGAAACAGGCTTAAATGTGCATCAGGCTACTGTTGTCAGTGGAAAAGAAATGAAACTATGGCATATGAGATTTGTCCTTGTAGCCAGTACGACTTTAAATAAAATTCTACCTGCTAGCAGTCAGATTATAGTAGAAACTTTCAAGAAATGTAGCATATGTCCATGTGCAAATTAGTGTAGACTACCTTTTCTTACTAGCTTAAGTAGAAGCACTGCTAAATTTGATCTTGTTCACATGGATGTATGGGGACCTTACAAAGTTCAAACTTTTGATGGAAGAAAATACTTTCTAACCATAGCAGATGATTTCACTAGAATGGCATGGGTTTACTTGCTAAAATTAAAATCAGAAGCCAGTACTGTCATTCCATTCTTTCTAAAATATGTCCAAACTCAATTCAATACTATGGTTAAAATTGTTAGATCAGACAATTGTACTTAATTCCTTAATGAAGTTCTTAATAATATATTCAACAATTAGGAATAATATGCCAAAGTTCTTGTGCCTATACACCTCAGCAAAATGGCTTAGCAGAAAGAAAATACAGATATATTCTAGAAATAACAAGAGCAATTAGATTTCAAGCAAACATTCCTTTGAAATTTTGGGGATATTTAATAGATTGCCATCATCTATGATTAAAATGTCTCCTTATAAAAAAATAAACAGCACAAAACCTTCTCTTAGACATTTAAGAGTAATGAGATGTCCGTGCTATGTTAAGAACATTACTGAAACTGGTAAGCTTCAGCCAAGAACAAGAACATTTCTCCTAATGGGATACTTAGACGTACAAAAATGTATATACTATATTATATCAATAACAAGTGTTTCTTTATCAACAGGGATGTTAGTTTCAGAGAAGATGAATTTTCATTCAAATGGAATACTACTCAGATTCCAATATTTACCAACACTATGTCAGAAATGTCACAATGAGATGAACACAATACACAAGTTCTAGAACTACAAACTTCTAGCTGCTATCAGGGTCGAGCAATAACAATGAGCCAACACAATAACAACAAACTACCACTCCACCAGTGCCTTTAGTCCAGATTACTCCAGAAACACAACCTACCTAGTCTTAGACTAATATAGACACACAAACTATGTTACAGATCACCAGATCACCAGGGCATCGACAATTCAACAGCTGCCTACTCAGCTTGTGTCAAGATCAAAATCAAGAGTGGAACCTATCAAAAAATCTATAAGAACTTCAAGACCACATATATGGAAAAAAGACTTCATATAACTCAAATTATACAACAAATCCAACTATCCAATCTCAAACTTCATTTATTATGACCAGATATCACCAAAATACAATGCCTTCTTTTCATCTTTTTCATTTATCACAAAACCTCAATCCTATACTGAGGCAGCTCAGGATCCAGAATGGATTGAAGCATAGATTAATGCACTACAAGAAAATTATACATAGGAGATAGTAAGTCTACCAGAAGGGAAAAAGCCGATTGGTTGCAAGTGTATATACAAGGTCAAATACAAGGCAACATGTGAAGTAGAAAGAATAAAGTCAACAAGAAGGTATAGACTACCAGGAAAATTTCTCTCCTGTAGTCAAGATGGTGACGGTCGGATTAATTCTATCTATAGCAGCTGCAAGAAGTCGGCATATACACCAAATGGATGTATATAATGCCTTCTTACAAGAAAACTTTACTGATGAGATTTACATGGAACTGCCACAGGAATTTTAGATTCAGGGGGAGACTAAAGTGTGTAGACTCATAAAATCCCTCTATGGATTAAAGCAGGCACCAAGGCAATGGAATGCAAAGTTGACAGAAGCTCTGTTGAGTTTCCAGTTTAAGATAACGGACAAAGGCACTATAGTGGTTCTTATATATATTTATGACATGCTAGTAACAGGTACTAGGTTGGATCTCATAAAGATACCAAAAATGCACATCAAAAGGCCTTCAAGATAAAGGATTTGAGTGAATTAAAATACTTTCTAGTGATTGAATATGCAATATCAGAAAAAAGAATCTTATTGCATCAAAGAAAATATGCATTAGAACTAGTATCTTAACTTGGACTCTCATCAGCAAAGCCAATAGGTACACATATGGACAACAACCTAAAACTCACAACCAGGGAATATGATGAATATCTCTCAACAGCTTCACTCATATAGAGGATGAAGTCTTATCTGACCAAGGACATATCAAAGACTTATTGAAAAACTACTATATCTCACAGTCACAAGGCATGACATTGCTTTTAGTGTGTAGAACCTAAGTCAATATTTGCAGCAACCAAAAAGGTCACACATGGAAGCAGCTCAAAGATAGTCAAGTATATCAAGAATGATGTACCTCTATCCAATAAACCACAAGATAAAATTACAGCATTTTGTGATGATGGCTGGGCAGCATGTCCACAAACAAGAAATCTATCACTGGTTTTCTAGTGAAGATTGGGGAGTCAACTGTGTCTTGGAAATCAAAGAAGCAAACCACAATTTCAAGAAGATCTGTTGAATTTGAATACAGGAGCATGGCCTCAGCAATAGCAGAATTGACATGGTTATTAGGAATGCTTAATGAAATTGGTTTCAAGTTTGAACTTCCTGTAACTATTTACAGTGACAGCAAAACTGTAATTCAAATCGCAGCTAATCCAGTCTTCTATGAAAGAAGAAAATATATTGAGATAGATTGCCATTTCATAAGAAAGAAAATACAACAGGGACTTGTGAAGACAGAATACATCAGCACCACTGAACAGCCAGTTGACATACTTACAAAAGGAATAAATAAAATTCAACACATGTATCTCAGGTTCAAGCTAGGATTACTTGACATCTTTACTCCACCTAGCTTTGGGGGAGGGGGGGATTGAGACATTGAGCATACTGGAAGAAAATAAGAAGTATAGACAGCTAAAATTCTAACTCATCTTACATGTTCAAGAAGTTAATTAAGTTAGTTGAAAATGAGTTACAGAGTTAGTTACACGGTTGCAGTTAGTAGCAGTGGTCTTAGAGCTACTGTGAATCTTTGATTCTTTATATATACATATAACTATACTCAGAAATCAATCAATTGAGAAAATTCACTTTAGTGTCACTCGATCATATCTCTGTTTCTCTCCCTACCTCCTTTCCTTCCTTCCTCTTCTACTTCTTCTTCTTTCTCTTACTGTTACATTCTTCAATCTTCATTCTTCTTGTTAGCATCTCCAAATCTTATTATGAGCAAGGTGTATGGTTGAATTTCTACAAATGCATTAGATTCACTCTCTAAGTTGTAAAACGCGAGAATATTGGTGAAATAAGAAGACTATCCGGTGGTATTCGAGAAGCAACATTAATACTGAGTTAGAAAAGAAGCAGACGTAGAGTTGTAGTAGAGAAAAGAAGTTAGCAACCTGGGGTCCGTCTGATAATGAAAGGGGAAGAAGATGATTTTTCAAAGTACACATGTTTGCAAATAAAATACACGTGGTTATGAGAGAAAATGCCACAATTTAATCACCAAGAAGAGAAATCTAAGTTTACCGTACAATTTGTACAACTAGTATTCGTACACCTTGTTCACTTTTATATATATACTAGTACTAGTAAAAGTTGGCCTGTGAGATTTTCCTTTTCACTTAACCTTTTGAGTTAAATAGTTAAATTGATTTAAATGAAATTATTGACTTTTATGACTTATAATCTTGCCTTCAAGTATCAGAATTTGCAAGCTGTGTGTTTCATGATACGCGATTTCTTTGAGTCCTGCTTTTGTCTCGTCTATCATTAGAGATTATTAATTTTTCACATATTCGTAATTGGTTTCTCGTCAAGAATAAGAAAACTATTAAAAAGAATTAGCAGCTGAAAAGATGCACAGCGCATTCTTACTTATTTTTATTTATTTTGGATTGATTTTTTTTTCTTTCGGCCACAACTTCCTTTATCCCGCTTTCAGCATATTCACAAGCTCGTTTGATAATTGGAGGTTAAAATCCAAATAGTAGAACTAAACTATCCAGAATATCTCAAAATTGTTGAATACGCATTTCTTTTAATTTATTTGCAAATGCATGAAAAAAAATACCATTTTTAATGCAGTATTTAGAATGTAATCTATGATAATTTTCTTGAAGTCTAATGTGACCTCTATCACATGCATGAACATCTTTTTTCACTAAAAATAAAATATTGGATAACCCATTAGTTGGTACAACGAATATTTTGGTATTCAAGAACAATATTATGTGCAACAATTATTGTTGTATCATAAAATCAACTAAGTTAAGTCAAAATAAAATATATTTTTTTATCTATGAACTATCACGGCTGACTCATTACTTTATATTTAATTATTAAAATTATCTTTAAAATAAATTATTATTTCAAACAATGGTTATTATCTTTCAACTATAATCTCCTTTAAAAGCATGTGTCTATTCATTTTAAACACGGAAATAGATTAGTATTTTTTGTGTGGATAGATTGTCTTTCATTTTGAGTTCACTGTATATATCAATACATATATAATTTGTTGTAAAATTCTTTCTTTTGCTCTATCTATTTGAAGTAGAGTGATACAAAAAGAGATTTGCATGTCCACATTAAAAATAAAACGAAAAGGTTTGAATCCTTTAGTAGAGTATTCCTACAATTTTAAAAAGAATATATTGATATGTGGAAAGGTAGAATTATGGATATTTTCTCTCTTTGGATAAGAGTTCAGAGATAATTGCTAGGTGTCTTTCTCTGTTTCTTTTCGGGATGTCGATTATGCTTAAACTTTTTAAAAATTTACCAAAGAAATTATTAAGAAATCGGTTGGAGAAATAGTATACACTTAAATCTTTGATTTCTCTTTTTAGTACAATATTAATTTCATAAGTATTACTACTATTTATGCAAGAATATAATTAGTAAAGTACACCTATGTTAATTACTGTAAAGCCAGAATACACGTGGCTACTAAATAGAGGTCCAAAATATATAGAATGTAACAAATAAAAAGTTACAATATTCACAGTAAAGCAAAGGAAGAGCCAACTTGAACTGATCATTCTGTGAGGGGCCTACATGTCAGGTACAGAAGTGTCAAATACTGTAAGTTGAGCACGTGGTAAAATCGAAGGCAACACACAATTTTGTCAGGGAGACACGTTATCCCCATTCATAGTATAAGAGAATATATATATATATATATATATGTTTAAAACGAAGCTGTAGCCCGTGATATTGTTTGGGTTCATGTAAATCCGCCCTTGGGTGATCTTACTTCATCTGAATCATCCCATATTTTAATTAGAAATTCATTTTGAGTATTCTTGTAATAGAGAGTTTTGTTATATTCCATAAAGTTAGTGTTGGGAAACACTTCGAGTGAACATTTTCCTTGTGAGTATTTGTAGCGAGGTTATTCTCTTGTGATAGATTTTGCGATAATTAAAGTTTCAGCTCTAATTTTGTGCTCTCTTTTGTACACCAGTTGTTATAGTGAAATTACTCTTCTCCGCTTGTGGGCGTAGATTACCCTGACCGAATCACGTTAAATTATGTGCCTTTCTTTTTTCTTCTTTAGTCACCATTGTTATCAACTTTCATTGCCGTTATTATTGTTATTATAATATTATTTGGCTAAATTTCGCACTACCTAGATTCTCGATCCCAACGTCTCGTCAATATGAAATTGTCACAAGAAGAAACTCTTATTCTTCATAAACAAATCCATATTATGAAATGAGACAACAAGAAAATAGTAATTAAATACGCAAGGAAAGATTTTGAAAAGATTTGGAGGTAAAAATAAGGATCAACTAAAAAGAAAAGTGTGATACATAGAATGCAACATGTGAAGTAATAAACAAATAAACATAGGAAATTTCATTTATGAATCATGGTGATCTAGGTTGTCATATATATATATATATATATATAAAACCTTTAAAAATTGTGAACTTCTCAACATAATCTTGCTTGTTCAAAACATTTAAAATTTTGGATATTCAGGGAGTTATATTTTAGATATGTTTGTAATTCTGGCTTCTTAGCCAAAGCTTACAATCATTGTTGAATTTCTAAGCATGGTCTATCAGAAAAATACAGCACTTCAGATATCCGGAAGGAAAAAATAAATAAGGAAAGTGCGATCTTCGTTTAAACAATATTCAAATCAAAATACATGTATAAACATAGAGAATATATTCCATTCGACAGCTTGCTGCATGGAGCGACAAGTGTCAAATATGAACGAGCTCAAGTGTCAAATATCCATATTTCAACCGTGGTAGAATTAAATTTATCATTTATAAGCTGCTCGTTGAGTGCAAGGTGGTACAGAAGAATCTAATCTATTTTCAATTACTATAAAAATCTCCTCTTATGCACGCATTGGTTGCTAGGTTGACTTACAGCAATTATGATGGTCTCTTATCACTATGAACTATTTTGATTTGACTCATTGTCGTAAGGCAAGCCAAATTCCTGCACTCCAACTCCAAAGTCACTCGATTTTCACTTCACTAATCCAGGACATATTGAAGCATCAAAAAGATAAAAAAGATGAACTCCCATGGTGTATTTTAACCATACCGGTGCAACAGAAACACTCATCCACAGTTACGCGGGAATACTTTAATTTCAGGATTGCTGGGTTTGACTTGGCTTCGAACGGTAAATAGTAACTTTTAACATAAACTCGCTGCATAAAAGCACAAGCTGTGCATATATATATCTTAGCATGAACACTGCACGTATATATTGTACGAGATTTTTGTTTCCTTCACAACTACACTCTACGATAGTAAACAACGCTGCATACTCCACATGCTACACTTCCGGCACCTCCCTCCCTCTGGCAAGGACAATATGTCACTCACCTGAAGGTGGAGTCATTTACCAACTTGGTTTAAAACTGAGGCTATCGATACACACCAATCACTTTGAAACACTAGTAAGTAGTCATTCATCAAATCATCTTTCTGTGAAAGGTAACATGGCAAATCATAAGGAAAATGCATGGAAATCCTTCAATGGCTCCATGCAGCCAGGTAGTACGTAAAAGTAGAACTACCAAGTCTTTTTTTTACTTTTAACTACGTTTCACAGTAAAGTTTATATCCAGACAATACCTCTACAGAAAAGGAGAAAGCAGACGCACAAACGCAGACACCTTAAATACAACAGTTAAACAGGATGACGGGGAAAAACAACGCAAAGAAATGAATGAAAAAATGACAGCCCCTGTTGATGCTATCGTCAGCAACTTGCACTGGCATCGTCGCATTGAAGCAGCCTTCCACCAGGAAAAGGCAGATGCAGCATCAACAAATTCTTCAACCTTGCTGGCTCCCCTCTGGTTCAATCTTCTTGTGGTGAAACTTCACCACTATACAGGTAATATTGTCAGCACTACCCCGAGTAAATGCAGTTTCTGTTAGCTTCCTAGCAGCTGCTTCTGGTTCTTCTTCTGCTTGTGCAAGTGAAATAGCATCCTAAAGGAAGACAAAAATCAGCAACTAGATGAAAAAACACTGATATCTAAAGAGATCACCCACAAAAGAGAAGCCAGTCTAGAAGTTCGGGCTTTGAGTTTTCACAACAATTACAGTAATCTGTCAGAATGCTGTGATATAGCCTAAAATTCTTCAAGTTACCACAGAAAGGAGGCCAGGAAAACTAGAAACAGCGCAATTCCGAGGGGAAAAAGATACGGAAGGAATAAAAGAGCAAGCAAGCGTGCCGACACGCACAGGATTTACCTCATTTGGTACAACATCCCAGAGCCCATCGCTGGCAAGCACGAGTAGTTCTATTTCCTCGTCAATCTCTTGATCCTGAAACATATACAGACATGATAAATGATTATGATAAATATCAAATGCCTTCAAGGCTCCAACTCTTTAGTTTCATAAGTAAATCCGTCCAACTTAGCAGCCCTTCTCCCCTCTATCCTCCCATAACCCAATTGGTCTAATTGTTTTATTCCTTAAAAGTACATCGTTCTTGGTACTAATTCTTTACAGGCCAACTTCACTAAGACTAGACTGTTAAAAAGGGCGTGTGTCGGATACTAGCCCTGTCAACTGAAAAAAGATTCCGAAGATGTGGAAATGACAATTTGTATTAACTGTTCACTAGGAAGCTGCTGCTTCTGTAGCCCCAAAAAAAAGGAAAATGAAGATTTTCTGGCAATTTTTATTAACTGTTAATTAGGAAGCTGTAGCGCCGCC
>MU735194.1:33404-57172 GCA_026770625.1 Nicotiana glauca
CACAAGCAAAGTAGTCAAGTCCTCTTTGAATAGAAATATAATAAAATTAAAACATCTATCTATTATAGCCAAAAAAGACAAGAAATTACAATGCATAACTCATACACGCAGGGCTTTAGCGAAGACGACGGCGCTAGATAAATTGTTCATGAAGTGCAAGTGTTGGGCATAAGTCACATACATTTCCCAGTTATCTAAACTCTTAACAATCCCTTAGGGCACATGCACTGACCTGCACCTCATATAGGATACAATCCATGCCAGTGCATGAAACCCGAAAATAATGCAGTACCGTAATTGCTTGCAGGTAGGCTGCAGGTCTTGCCAGATGGGACAGGGCATCATACTAATCCAATAGCCCAGCAAGTATATTCTTTTTTGGTTGGGTGGGGGAGCAATGTATCGCAAGTCCTCCAGCCACTATGACTTTCATTTTTACACATCTAAAGAAGCAAAAGAATAGATACTGTAATAGATAAATCTACCTGAATCTCAGGTTCAGCCACAACAAATTGCTTCAACATACGGTTGCCAAAAGCACGTGACATTGCTAATACACCACCAACTCTCCAGGTACCTGATAATACAGAAACAGAAAGCATAAATGGTGTTTAACGCGGATATTATACAAAAGCTCATGCAACAAATATGACAGCAGCAAGGGTCCACTCACCAAATAAGACGTTCATTAAATGTGAGAACATTAGGTTAATCCAGCAGTAAATACGGTTTTCCAAGAATACAAATAGTTAGTTAGATGGATGCTAGTGGACATTACCACACATGCAAAACATCAATTTCAAGATGGAAGTGTAGCATGCACACGTGCAACCATATTTTAATACAAGTATAAGCGTAACTTGATTCCCACATGACCTATACCACTCTGCCCAATCTACCACTAACAGAAAGGTAAGAATAAACTGGAGGATTACCGAAAAATTCAAGTCAAACTTTATGACAACAATGAAGTCTCCTTCTGCTAGGTTCTTTATTCCAATAAAACAAATAGTTAGTTAGATGCATGCAAGTGGACATCCACATAGGCAAGGCATCTATTTCCAGATGGACACCTGCTCCAATCCCACGCACTAAACATCTAATAGATGTAGCATGCACACATGCAACAACATTTTAACAAAATTATAAGAGTAACTTGATTCCATGACGACCTATAACACTCTACCCAATCTACAACCTAAAGAATCGAACGACAAAATTGGAGAACTACTGAAAAACTCAAGCCAAACTTTATGACAACAGTGAAGTCTCCTTCCTCTAGCTTCTTTCTTCCAGTCTCCATGGTTCGCAGACATTTTAAACCTCTACAATTACATCCATGTAGCCTAAAAATCTTCCCTTTCACAACTGTCTGCACCACAATGATGCAAAACAAATGGAGGGCATGCAAGTTGAATCTTTGTATCAGATGACTAATTGATGACAAAACGCATTCTCTTAAAGCATCAGAAAATTCACTACGATGGTCCATTTCTGACAGGACAACCCACAAGTTGGAACTGTTAATTAACAGGTAATCAACCCAAATTTGAGCAATGCCTTATAGGCAGAGAAAATTGCTTACCAGCCCACATCACAACACCTCCGGCACTTTCAATTCTCTTCCTCTCATCAGTTCGATTGGGCTTATGATCCTCAGAAAGAGCAATTGCTGTCAAGCATGAAACTGAATTAATTAAGTGTCTAGCCAAGATGCTAGTTGTCTCAAGATTTTAGGCTACAAAATGACAAGAGTGTGATGATAAGCTAATAACTATAACATATGAGAGAAATTACCATATAATAAAGAGCACAAGGCATAAGAAAATAACAGAACTTCAGGACCATGGAGGATACCAATTATTTATTGCTTCAATTTCCAGCAATACTATCACTTCCACTTTTGTACATCACAAAAAGGGAAAAACCTACGTAATTGTACTAACTTGCTTAGTTGTTATCTGGTTTTACATAGTAATGCCTGCTTTAAAGGAAATGAAATTTCGCATTTATAGAAATCACATGATCTAGCAAGCCCGCCAGTATCACATTTTTACATGAAGTAGAGATACCTATACAATAAAAAAAGGCTCATTCCTCAGTATCCTCGCCCCTGGTGGCTGCTGAAACTATCTGCTACTATTTCTATTATCAAATTCCAGAACTTTTTAAGCTGTTAGCAATTTGATGTTACCTTTTCCGTGCTTCGATATTGTAGTACTCTAGACACTCATGTATTCGTGACACCAGTTTCTGGGATTGTATTTGGATTACGTCGTTAATTAGTGTATCCCTGTTCCAGACTATTCAGTTTCACTGTTATCATTTAATTTGAATTGTTAAAAATGATTAACAATTATAGCTAATGTTGGTTTGCCTAGCAAGTGAAATATTAGGTGCCATCACAGTCCCGAGGGTACCTATACAATAAAAAAAGGCTCATTCCTCAGTATCCTCGCCCCTGGTGGCTGCTGAAACTATCTGCTACTATTTCTATTATCAAATTCCAGAACTTTTTAAGCTGTTAGCAATCTGATGTTACCTTTTCCGCCTTTCGATATTATAGTCCGTGAATCTCCAACATTGGCAACATAGAGATGGTTACCAACTAGAACTGCTGTTGAAGCAGTGGAACCATCATCTCGGAAGGTATCTTTTTCAGAATCCAAGAAGTCCATGTCTGTTTGTTGATATGTTTCACCTGCAATATGATGAAAGTAGTCCACAAACTTAATGCCATGAGCAAAATAGAGTTGCACACCCCTTTGTCCCAGTGAAGATAATCATGAATTGGACACACAGCTACAACTTCAGAAGTAATAGAATTCAAAGAGAGAGAGACAGAAGACACCCCCCCCCCCCNAGAGAGAAAGTTTTCTAAGTTTCAGTATGCTTGAACTGATGGGTCGCTCAAGTACTTAGCCCTTGTCATTGTCATGTGCGACACATTTTAGATGTTATGACAGCATAAATATGTCAAACTTAGATATGTCAGCTTCAATGGACAGAGAGCACATTTCGAGCCCACTGAGAAAGTACAAAAGTGGAGATTCATATTATGCATCCATAGGACAACAGATATGAACTCAATATGTCAGCTTCAATGAATGGATCGCACATTTCGAGCCTACTGAGAAAGTACAAAAGTGGAGATTCATATAATGCATTCGTAGGACAACAGATATGAACTCACTTATGGCCAACTTGGCGTTCGTTGGGAACTCTGGATGTTTCATTAGATTCTCAAAGAGATGTTTCTTCAGAAACTCAGCTGCTCGGGAACCACCATGGCCTGCAGTAACATGACATAATGATTAAAAAAGAGCAATGCTTATTCTACCTAGTCTGCAGAAACGTAAGAATTTAACAGTCAACCTCAGAAAAGACCAAAGTTGTCACATGCTCATAAAATATTTGAGACTAATATAGAAACAGTTTTTAGATTAGAAAACTGTTCAGCTAGCTGCCAAGTAAGAGAAATCAAATAGCTGAAACTAAATGGAAAATAAATTTCAGAAACCCCACTTGGAGGTCATTATTAGTCTTTCGCTGAGGACCGCCTCTCTCTAAAGCCCCCACCGGAAAAAAAATTAAAGCAGTTAGACCGATGGATATGTGATTTTAGAAAGGAGTACAAAACTCTCCCTAGTTTGAGGTTCTACCAATTCCATTCCAGTAGAGCATCCTTCTATTTTGAACTTTAGGTAGCCTTTGCATTTCAACCGGGAGTCAGATGTTGGTTTAGTATTTGTATGGTTTTATTTTGGAAGACAATAAGATCTTACATATGGATTTTCATTTGTTATGCAAGAATAAGTTATGTGTGTTAAAATAAGTGTTTTCGGGAAAACAACCTTCTGGCTAGTTTTTTGTTTTTCGGAAAACAATACAGCTCTGTCCCGCACAATAAAAACAATAGCTTTCGGTTTTCAAAAATAAAACTGCTTTCAGGAAAATAACTATTTGTTCCGTAAAACAACAGACCTTAGATTCACCAGTTCATGCAAACAATAGCTCACCGACCCGTATTCATGCAAAACACTAAGCTACTAATATAAAGACAAGGCATAGCAAATACAAGCTTCAAGCCAGAAGATTCGCAATGATTGACTTATTGGTCATTATGTAAATCCTAAATCACGTTCCAAGCTGAAGGATGATTGGCAAGTTCTAACCATCAAATATCCCAAATAAGCAAACTGTTTGTCCATCAACTTTGGAAGTTTTAATGTCATAAAAATCCTCCATGGTGGCTCTTTTTCCTCTAAAGCTTGAATAACCACAACTGAGTCTTCCATCTTCACTGCCAAGTAGGAATGGACAAAAATAAGTATGAGCAATTTTTACAAACAAATTTTGACAACAAGTATGAGTTACTCATAGCAAAATACAAATGAACATCTATTATACATGTAGAGTAAACATGGTGCTAAAAATGAAACATGTATCTTGTCAACTCACAACGCACAACATACATAATTTCATCATAGCATATAACACTTACCTAGTCAATCTCAAAACCTTTATCAACATCATCCCTTTGTATGGAAAGGGTAAAGAAGCAAATACATGAGAAAAAGTTCGCTCTCCGAAGAAAATATCACCAATACTACAAGCAGTTAAGACACCCTACTTTTCCACCAAATTAGGAATTAAAATAGAACATACGAAAGCTTGCCATTTTTAGAAGTGAAGGTCACAAATTCTCTATCACCAAGGAAATCTTATAGGAGTAATAGTTTTAACGGTTTTCTGCATACGATATCCCTAAGCTCTTCTCGTTGATTTTGTCACAATATTCTGCTATAAGTTTAAAAAAATTGTACATCTCAAAAAACATAGCCCATAGGGCTGAGAAATTAACATGTAAACCATCTGTTCTTCCATCAATAAGTAGAATATTGATGTTGCAAGCCTGTTAAACATTAGTATCATGCATCTGTACTCAGGAGGAGTAAGTTGGGAGACAAAGCTGTCAACTACGACAAAGACGAGGCAAACAAGGGAGCAGCTTTTCGAATGATCTAGTCGAGGAAGCCTGTTGAAAGTAAGAGTAATATTAAACTTCAGAATATCAACTCTCCACACTCACCCATACCCTGTGCTAACTTCTTTTATTTTTTTGGCATCAAGTGCAGGCTAATATCTAAGTCGGAAAACACGAGTTATGTTAAGGGACACTAATTTTCGACAAGGGCTGCACATTCATCCCCTTAGACATCTGGATGATCAAGTCAAACATTGTGAGTATATGTCACAGTCACAAAGCTACATGGAGCTTATCGGCACCATGCAGTGCAAAGTATGCGCCCTACTACCTCAATAAGCCAGAAGAACGCTAAATGGAATCAACGAAGAATGCTATGTGTTTTGCATGACAAAGTCTATGATCCATGAATGCTCCATCAGGTAAAACTATTATTGGTCATCTTGCAACAATACATATCTCAAGGATATAATATTACAATATTACATCTGCTAAAATGAATCACCTCTTCCATCCTCCACTAGCGAAACCACCATTATTATCATCCTTCTCCGGTGAAACATCAACGACAGGTCCTCCTTTAGCAGTTGCACCAGTATCCACCATCATCGTTCTCCTTGCTGTATATACACTATTCCAAGAATAACTTATGCTACGAGTTGCATTCAAACTTTTAATGAGTTTGATAAATTGCCTTTGCACAATGTATCTATCAGTATGTGCTGCTTGAAAAACCACAAACCTTACGCAGCTATTGCATATCATCTAAATTTGAATTTGCCGCATTAACTGCCGGAACTTGAACCTGAGAAGAAAAAACACCAGCACCTACGATCATCAGATAATCCATTAAACAAATTTAATAACAAAAAAAACTAACAATTGCTCAAAGGCTATTAATTACCGTTTCTATCACTTTAACTGCTAAACATTGTATAAGCATTTAATGAAATTACAAGTAGAGAGAGAATTAAACAATTTCCCCACATTCTCGGTGAATTAAATACAGTTTAAAAAAAAATATACCGTCTCTACTTCAATTAATTCCTTCTTAAGAAGATCAGAAAGAGAAAAGAAAATAAGAAAAATCACGATGGATCTGATCTTACAATCAAAAGAGTAGATTCCGTGAATCTCGAATACATAACTCGAGCGGTAGATCCTATAAATCAGGCTTTATTCCACGATAAGGTAAAAAAATTGAATATTAACAGATCGATCTGTATAAAACATGCAGGTTCAGGTCTCCAGAAATCGGAATCGAATGATGAAAAAAGGCAAGCACAGAAGATCGTAGAATATCCGGAATCAGATTCACCGAATCAGCTCCAACTTTTTTCTCGATCCACAAATTAAATATATAAAAAAAAAAAATTTAATCCAAAGATAAATTAAAGAGAGAGGGAGAGACAGAGAAGAATCGAAGCCTTTTTTAAGCTTTCTCAATCCAGAAAGCTGAAAAGGAAGAATCAGGAAACCCTAAAAATCTAGAGAAAAGTAATACTATGATATGATGATAATATGGAGAGAGGAGCGTAGTGTGTGTGTATGTGAAAATAAGTGAATGTGTTTGTTGTGAAGTGGCGGAGGAGAGAGAGAGAAACTCACTCAGATACGAGAGAGACGCCTGGCGTTCGAAGCTTGTCACCGAAGAGAGAATGGCAACGTGGCGTTCCACATGCATCCACTTTACATGCTTATAATCCTCTGTGCTTCGGACCCCACCATTTATTGAAATGCCAGATCCAATAGATTTATTACTCTTTCTTAGTACTAAATAATTTTACATTTACGAGCTTACGTGGAAAGGATGCGATTGGGGTACTTCCGTGCCTCTTTGTGTAGAGTCTGGAACCTTAATAATGTATTGTTTTTGACTCAAATTACGTTAATAGGCGTAAAAAAAATACATTTTCATATATAGCATCCAAATATAAAATATTATATTTTAATGGTAACGTTTGACGTTAAGGTATAACGTTTTGTATTTAAATGCTATATAGTCTGACGATTTGACTACCACATATAGCATTTTTAATTTATACGCTATATATATATATAGTGTCCAAAAAAATAATATACCCTTAATTAAATATTGCCCTTCGTCTTCTTCACCGACCAGAAACCCTTTCCCCTATTTTTTTAATCCTCATGCTTCAGGTCGCCCCCTCGTTTTTTTTTTAAAAAAATTATGTGCCCCTCCCGTCACACAAAAGGTTAAGAACCTAGGTCCCACATCGTAGTAGAACATTGTATTATTGGGGTTTAACTCCTTTCGTCTTCAAATTTTCACACAAAACACTTACTATATCGAGGTATTTCGATTTATTTTATGTCGAAACTTGTTTAATAATGTAAAAATTAGTTGATTGAATGTGTTTCCATATTGTTTTGTGTTTTATTTGCAAAACTAGTAAGTCATATTTATCCGGACTTAGATATTAGTGTTCTAAAAAAATGTAAAATTGAGATTTAATTTTTTATGTTAATATCCGAATTTAGATATTAGTGTTTCCATGTCAATTTGTGTTTTATTTGCAAAACTGGTATGTTATATGTATTTTTGTGAATGTTATGTGATTAAAATATATTTGTTGTTTATATTTAGTTTATTTATTAGCTTAGTACACTGTAGTTTAAGTATTTCTTATACTAGTAGATGAAAATATATACTTTGTACAATTAAATAATCAAAATATTAAATTTGACACACATAATTATTCATGATAGTTTGATGCTACTGGGCCTCAAATATCGAGCCTGGAACCCAATAGGTATATATATTTTGTACAGTTAAATAATTAAAAATTAAGAATTTAAATTATAAAACAAACACACACAAAATAATCAAAATATTAAATTTGACACACATAAATATTCATGATAGCTTGGTGCTACTGGGCCTCAAATATCGAGTCTGGAATCCAATATGTATATATATTTTGTACAATTAAATAATTAAAAATTAAGAATTTAAATTATAAAATAAACACAAACAAAATAATCAAAATATTGAAATTGACACACATAAATATTCATGATAGTTTGGTGTTACTGGGCCTCAAATATCGAGCCTGGAACCTAATAGGTATATATATTTTGTACAATTAAATAATTAAAAATTAAAAGTTTAAATTATAAAAAAAACACACACAAAATAATCAAAATATTGAATTTCACACACATAAATATTCATGATAGTTTGGTGTTACTGGGCCTCAAATATCGAGCCTAGAATCCAATAGTTATATATACTTTGTACAATTAAATAATAAACATAAAATTAATGTTGTTTAATTTATAGTTGACGACATGGACGCGCCTATACATCTCGACCCCTACTCACGTGAGCTATTAGTGCTTCAGGGCGATCATAGGTCCGCCCATATATGGGAGGGAGAGTTACTGTCCCAGACTCTCCGCGCTAGAAGAGTGGACGACCTGTGGGATTTTCTGAGGCCTAGAGATCTCCACGAGAGTGTAGTCCATCGCCTCCAGGATACGGGATTCTATAGGATTATTGAGATCGGACGGATACAGGTTGGCTGGCTTTGATTACGGCATTGATTGAGCGGTGGCGACCGGAGACGCACACTTTTTACCTGCCCATTGGCGAGGCTACCATCACGTTGCAGGACGTTAAGGTTTATATGGCCTACACGTTGATGGCATGGCCGTTTCACTGCCTATTGCTATGAGATCTATGTCGCGTGATACTTATTTGGACATGCTTCAGCAGCTCACGGGTTTCAGGCCATAGGACGAGACTGCATCGTCGGGTGCTGGTCGGTTGACTTTGACCCTATTAGATAGTATCTGGAGGTACTCCATCCCGATATCACCGACGATGCAGAGGAGGTACATATCTCCCGATATACGAGGTTGTTGTTGCTTCTTCTATTTTGAGGGGCCTTATTCCCGAAAACTTCGAGGAACCTAGTCAGCCTGAGATTTTTGCATCATCTTCAGCTGCTAGATGAGTTACCCTATTACCGCTGGAGTGTTGCTGTTCTCAACTACATGTATAGGCAGATGTGTCGGGCGAGCATGGGCACTTAAAGAGATGTTTGTGGTTTTATGCCGCTTCTACAGGTAACAACATATTCAAATAATCTGTTCATCAGTTCCAACTCTACCTAGTTAGAATTTGTCTTAAACCTTACGTCAACTTTGTATGTTAGGTTTGGGCCTGGGAGCGGTTCTTGCAGTATCAGCCACCTCGACCACAATTACCTCCTAATGTAGCACCTCTGTTTCTCCCTCTAGTCAGAGGGTGGGTTCTTCGCCGTACACTTTCACGAGAGTATGATGCTCATCATAATCCCTACTCTGCAGGGATGTGTTGGATCTTCTGGAGGGCGCACAGGTAAATATGTACCTAAACTTACCTGGTATAGATTAACTTAGTGTTGCGCATACTCACGTTTCATGTTCTTATTTGATAGTTCATCTGGACGCCATACATTTGATAGCTCCCCTGCTAGCTTATTGCTTGGCCGGCCGATTAATTTGGAACATTTCTGCCCCACTCATATGCCTCGATATTGTGGAGCATCATGCCTCGGAGTAGGTACTTCAGCAGTTTAGCCACCCGCAATATATACCAAGGGGTCCTATATGGGAGCCTACATATTATCAAAGGGAGGATCGTTGTAGGGCGGACGATGCAGTTATGGCATGGTTAACGGCGCAGATCCATATTTGGGACCATCGAGATCAGATGATTCTGCCCCCATACACAGATCCAGGAGGTGGCTATTCAGAGTTATATGTCCTGGTACCAGAACGTCACCGGAATTTTTATCGGGAACCCTATTCATCAGGCTGGCGGTCGGTATGTTCCATACGCCGGACGACACGAGGCCTTGGTATGTTTTCTGTTATTATTCATTATATAACTGTATTTTAGTGCATTATATGTAGTTTATATTTTATACGTTGTGCAGGCTATTGGACTACATATAGTCTATCGGATGCATCTTTCGCAACGATGTCAATATCGCGTTCATCTTTAAAAAGGAAATTAACAAAGTTCATGGAAAACAAAGACAAATTCTAATTCAATACTATGAAAACTATACTTGTGCTTATGATGATGAACCATAACTCAGTCGGTGCCCACTATGTAAATCTCGGCTTGGCCGCTTCTCAGCAACAGTAGACGGGCCTGCAAAGTATGTATCCCAATCCACTCTAGAAAGGTTCGTGCCCGTGATCAATAATTGATCTGACGGGGTCACTTGCAAAGTCCCTAGAGTAAGATCCATCCCAAGGCTGTATGACGGCATGTCCATCTCATGTAGGCCACCCGGCATATCGGCAGCAACATAATCAACAGGGGCCTCAACGCCCCCTTGTTGGGACCACCTCCTCTCTGCCCACCAACACGTCGTCCGGCACCCCCACCTCGTGCCACACCAGGGCAGGACGACGTGTTGGTGGGCAGAGAGGAGGTGGTCCCAACAAGGGGGCGTTGAGGCCCCTGTTGATTATGTTGCTGCCGATATGCTGGGTGGCCTACATGAGATGGACATGCCGTCATACAGCCTTGGGATGGATCTTACTCTAGGGACTTTGCAAGTGACCCCGTCAGATCAATTATTGATCACGGGCACGAACCTTTCTAGAGTGGATTGGGATACATACTTTGCAGGCCCGTCTACTGTTGCTGAGAAGCGGCCAAGCCGAGATTTACATAGTGGGTACCGGCTGAGTTATGGTTTATCATCATAAGCACAGGTATGGTTTTCATAGTATTGAATTAGAATTTGTCTTTGTTTTCCATTAACTTTGTTAATTTCCTTTTTAAAGATGAACGCGATATTGACATCGTTGCGACAGATGATTTCATTCAGGAGCCCGATGAGATAGTGGTACGACAATTTCAATTGTTGTGACTTATTATATACTTTGTTATACTGAGCTTTTTATTCTTATATAGATTTCTACTGGACTGACGACCCCTTCTATTGATCTTGTCAGCACCACTAATGATCATGCAGTGGCGCATCCGACTATAAGGAGGAGACTTGATGATGACGATCCCGATAGCGTACCCAGGCGGGATGCGATGCACCTCAGGCCAGCGGCTGCGTTGAAGCACACTGGATGCGGGACACATTGATTTTATTTTTTTTTCTTTTGTATTTGATGTAAATAATATTTTTGTATATACACTAACAACAACTTTTATATAATATGCATATTACTTTTTTATTTCTCCGTTAATTAGCTAATTTCGTACTACAACACAAACACAAGTCATAAAAACTTAAATTCCATTACAATGAATGAAAATAAAGTTCATTACAACTACGTTAGTTTAATACTACAACACGAACATAGTAGTAGAGTGTAGAAAGTATGTAGAATGAGCTCGTCAGTTTTAGGCAAGATAACACACATAACATAGTATTTAACCACGCTATATATAGACATAACGTAATATTTAACCACGTTATGCCTTGCGTGTTAAATGTTCTGACGGGTACGAAATATCTTTATGTCAGTTGGATAGCTTTTTCAGTTTGACAAGACAACACACAGTCATAATGTAGTATTTAATTGCGCTATATATAGACATAACACAATATTTACCCGTGCTATTCTTTGCGTGTTAAATGTTCTGACGTGTACAAAACAGCTTTATGTCAGTTGGGCAGCTTTTTCGATTCGACAAGACAACACACAGTCATAACGTAGTATTTAACCGCGCTATATATAGACATAACTTAGTATTTACCCGCGCTATACTTTGGGTGTTAAATATTCTGACGGGTACAAAATAGCTTTATGCCAGTTGGGCAGCTTTTTCGGTTCAACAAGACAACACACAGTCATAAATTAATCTGATTTATAAAATTTCAATGTTGTTTCTAGTTCTTCTGAAATTATAATTTTTTTAATTATCATTAAAAAACTAAAATGGATAAATTCAACTCATAATTAACAAACATAATTTTATTTTATAAATCTTGCAACATAAACAAAACAACTAAATATTACAACACAAACTCATTGATAGTTAGGCACAATAGAAGAACACCCACCATGAGCTTGATTACTATTGCCACCCAAAGGACATTTTCGACGGTCAATCCTGTTTGGAAGCATATACCACATCTGCGCGCATAAACGGTATCACTAACATCCATTTGGTTTTGTATATGCGTTCTCTTCTTCACTTGTATTCGACGCAAATAGGACTTGTTACATACCATTTTAAATGGTTCAGTCGGCCAATAATGCTCAGCACTTACTGGCTGCAACTGCCCACTATATGTGTTTAGGTACTTCGCAACACTATATTATTGATCAACATAGTTGGTTGCACCTAAACCAACTTGTTGAAAGCACTTGATGGCATGTGAACAAGGTACGCGGTAGATGGATCATTTCCTACAAGAGCATAACATTGTAGATTCGTTTACAGTATGTATATTATTACCCCGATTTTGATGGATAGCGGTGCGAACTTCAAAAATATTTCTTTTTTTATCATACTACAAAAATGAATGCCAATACGCTCACCACCTGTATTTCTCAAATCTCTCAATCTGCACTGACATAAATTTAACACCCCTTTCCATCAATGATGTTGCAGCTGCAGACCTTTCAACAAACCTCTCCGCCATCTGCTTGAATGACATCCACACCATGGTTGTGACAGGAAATCCTCTTGCCGACTTCAATAACTCGTTGAAAGACTCTGACATATTTGTAGTCAGAGTTCCCCATCGTCTGCCACCATCCGCATGCAAAGTCCACTTTTCAGGGTCATGTCGCATTAACCAACATAGGCTGCCTCGTCTTCTTGCCTGATATATTCCATGTGCCTCCGGAATTTATGTTGTTAATGGTTTGTTACTGTCAACCATATCAAATCATGCAGATCCTTGTTGGGATATGCCTTCTAGAAATTGGATTTAAAGTGCCTAACACAGTAACGATGGTAGGCATAAGGTTATTGCCATGCAGGCAAGTTCTCCATAGAACTTAAGATACCACTGTGTCGATCAGATATTAGACAAATACCGGAATGTTTTTTGACAACGTGCTCTGTCAAGTGGTTCAAAAATAGCGTCCACGTCTCTTGGCTTTCATTGGCATAAATAGCAAAAGTTAGAGAAAATATCTATCCATTAGCATCTACTGCCGCATCTATCAACAACTTGATATCGTACTTTCCATGGACATGAGTGCCGTATTGGATATTACGGGCCGACAATGCGAAAAACCATCAATTGCTGGTTTAAACGCCCAGAACACGTAATTGAATATATATATTCTGGTTTACCCAAAATCCGCTCAAGCTTCCATTCAACAACCGTCCCGGGGTTAAACTGCTGTAGTGCTGCCATGTACCTAGGCAGATCTGCAAATGACTTATCCCAGTTACCATAGACTATTTCAAATGCTCGTCTGCGCCCGAGATATGACTTTCTTTTAGTAATGGTATGGCCATGTTCCTGGTGGACTGCTGTAATGCACTCTTTGATTTTATACTTATCGGCCGCTTCGATGTGTGGAATAAGAACAAGAGAAATCAAGTCAATATCCAAGTTGAAGTGATTCCCGATGAATGTGTCCATTTCGCATATGTGGGTGGGAATGTATTTAAACACTTTCCACAGACATGTCTTCTTCTTGCTCGCACGCAACATCCAATGACATGGCCAAAACCACCTGCTACAAAAAATCTTGTATACAACTGGACTTGACTCCCATACCGTCATCTCGCGACACTCTTTTACGTTGTGCATTTTACAAGCCCTGCTTAGGCACGTTTTATTAGGAAAAAGTATGCCATTTGCCAGCACTGTGAGATCTTCCACATTCTGCATGCTTGGTAAGTTATCAAGTTAAGAAATTTTCCTTGAATGAAACGACACTTGGGACTCGTACACTCTTCGTCTAGGGAGGGGGTGGAGCATACTCTCTCGTCAAATCAGGTCCTTCCTTCTTATCCTCCTCGTCACTATCCTCACGAGGAAATGGTGTCTCGTCTCCAGATTCATCAACATTGTTGTCGTAATCATTGTTCTCTTCCTCACTCTGTGCATCTACCAGATCCCGATTTAATACATCGTCTTCGGGCAATTGAGTGAGTACATTTGGTTCAACTTGTTCGTTTTACTGCACAATCAACAAAATAATAAGATACTAAATTTAATAAATACTTTCCATGTAGCTATATCACTTCACTTACAAGTTGTAATGTGATGAAATTCCATGATGGACATTTTCATTTAGGTGATGGCTCCCGGATGGACCACCATGATCCAACACACCAAAACTATGCTTGGGTTTTGTAAAATTCATATCCGGCCTGTAACCCCTGTTAATTATATGAGCGTTAATACAAATTCAATACAACAAAAATTTACATCGTAACACAAAGGAAAATTGAAGCTTACCACTTGTCTTGTGAATTATGTAAAGTAGGCGGGGATAAGTTCAAAACAAGGAAAACTCTTTCATCCGGAACCTGTCCGGCAAAAACTCCTCCAGAATAACCACCCGATGACTGGGGGTTATCCGGAACCTATCCGGCAACCTCGTTGTTTGGAATGCCTTCAACCTTGACGTACATATCCAACTTTTTGATTACAAGATATTTCCGGTATTCATCCGGAGTCCTCAAAAAATCCCTCAAAGTTTCATCATCGTAGATGTTTAACTCCAAGTAAAAAGCAGCTCCTTGCGGAGTGACGTAATACAAATATCTTCCGGTTACTTTAAGTATAACTGAACGTTTCCTCACACCCATTTTTTTGCATAACAACAATATCAATTTATCGTACTCTATTGTCAGTGATAATTTAACATGAACCTGTGGAGATAAACTATACCTCACAGAGTTATTCTCCATCACAACCTCACCTCTCCAATATAATGAAACTCTTATTCTATGCTCTTCAGACATTACGAAAAGAAATGCTTAAGAATTTAACAACAAGAAAAAATTAAATGGGAGTTAGATTTTTTTGTGAACAAATTTTCCTAAAATCATACCACTTTATATAGGAAATGGCTAGCCTGAATATGGAATTTTTTTGACTTATAGCGTTCTTTAAATACATGTTATACGCATTTAAATTGCTATTATGTCAGTTTATTTATTGGTGGATCCATAATCAGGGTATAGAATTTTTTTTGGACGTTACATGTATAGCATATAAATTAAAAATGCCATATATGGCAGTCAAATCGTCAGGCTATATAGCGTCCAAATACAAGACGCTATATATAGAAAGGTCACTTTTCTTTTTACACTTATTAATGTACTTTGAGTCCAAAAAAATAATATTTAGTTTTCGGACTCTCTTTGTGCATACTGAAAATGGATCTGTTTGGCCAAACTTTTACGTTATATTGTTTGATAAATATAATACATCAATAATATAAAATATAAAATTGTAATATTATTAAAAAAATACGGGATAAAATTATTACATAAAATAGTTAGATAAATAATGAAATATAATTATTTAATAATAAACAAAGGCAAGATGAGAGTAAAAATTCAAGATAACAACGCCACCACATCAAAGTTGTCGTTCCATAAAGTAATATTTTTCGTCGTTACGTAATGAAAGATTTGACGATGAGATACAATAAAATTTAAGTAACAATCAAAATAAATATTATATTTAAAATTAACAATGCAATACAATCAGGAGCGAAGCCACCTTATCAGAAACATTGTCATCGGAAAGATTTATAAGACTGACATATATAAATATAGGCAAAATCATATTATTTGTATAATCAGAAAGAGGTGACACCGCCTAGACGAGGAAGGCTCGCTGGTTTGGTGGTAAATTGCTTCAAATTTGTTCTCTCTTATTTTTTGGTGCAAAAGATAATATTCATTAATTAAACGTATACGTATAAAGATAATGGTGCGTAGCTTGCACCATATTACAAAGTATTAAACTATTACAAACTACTAAATTATTAATATTAGTATCTAAGTTGTTTGTGGTGTTTCTAATAGAACTATCATCACAAAAATATTGCACATTTGATGGTGGTTGATATAGATCACAATTGTCACTTTGAAAAGCATTCCCATGGATTGAGCGTGCAGTTGTTATCCCGTGCTTGTCATCTTCAAAAGTTTTTTCAACAAAAACTGGTATTGTTTCAAAAACTATTGGCACATGGTTATTTCCAAAATTGCGTCTTGTCTTTGCTAGTTGATCTATTACCCTATTTTGTTCTCTGTACGCATGTTATACTATTGGATTACGTAGCTTCAGTAGGAAGTGCCTGCAATCAATTATCATGTTAGCATATGAAATATTATCGGAGTGTAGCATTGTGATAACCTCCCTTGCATCCACCTATACTTCAAGTAGTTCTAGGTTATGCTCAAATTCTAATTTAAGCCCATATATCAATGCATACAATTCTGCAGATAGTCAGGTGTTCCGTAGAGCATTTCCGGAGAAGCCTATTATCCACTCTCCTTTGTAATTACTAATCAGTTCTCCAATGCCATCAGTTGTGGATGAGTGTGCCTTATATGTGTTAAACTTATAAGTATTGTGATTTGGAGGTATACATTTTAGATGGGTTATGACTTTCGTCTCCTTTTTGTGAAAGGAAGCTGCCAGATATGAGAATTCAGTTGCTTGTTCTGTGCTATATCTGACACTAACACTTGCACGAGTTGTATCATAAATATTTCGATTTCAGGTTATCCAAATATTCCAAATACTTAATGGTAAATAGGTGTGTGTATTCATGTTGTATGGTAACTTTAAGCCCTTGTAATTCATTAATCCATGAAGGCAGTGTTGTGGATTATTCAAGTGCATTAGTGAATTAATATGTCGCTGGTGTCCCAATCCTTTTCAGTATCTTTTTGCATTTTGACAATTAAGAAATAGATTATTAATAGTTTCATCTTTCTGTTGGCAATATGGACAAATGGGAGCCGCTATTATATTGAGCTTTACAAGAAAATGTCGTGTTGACAGTCTATTGTGGTAGAGCAACCAAATAAAGATATTGATTTTAGGTTGTACAGGTAACTTCCATACCCAATTAAATTTTGTAGAATTATTCTTGGTTTGTTCCAAACTTTTTTTCAAAGCATTGTACATTGATTTTACGGTAAAATTACCCATTGGCGTAAAATCCCAATAGACGTGGTTTGCATTGTTATTAACCATGGTTATATAAATAGTTAAGATCAACTGTTTTATATCAACTGATAATTTGAAAGCTATCCCGGACCAATCTCATCCAGTAGAACTAAATAGAGAAGATATTTTAATATTATGATGTGTTGATGGTAAGGGTCCATAAATTAGAGAACGAATTATAGTGCCCGCCTTCACCCATGGGTCATGCCAAAAATTTATGTGCGTGCCTTTCCCTGTCATCCATTTTATTCCAACTTGGTAGTGTTGCCATTCCCTTAAGATATTAGTCCACGTTTTTGAATGAGTTGTTGTTGTGGCTCTGTGTAGGTAGTTATTGATGAATATTTTTACCCAAAGAGTTGAAAGACTCGCCATACTAGAGTTGCAATTAAAGCATAATTCTTTTGGCTAAATTTTTGAATTTTCAAGCCTCATACTTCTTTATGAGTTGTAATATCCTTCCATTTAATAAGATGCAACTTTTTTCTTGTTGAAGTAGTTCCCAATAGAAAGTTGTGTTGGTATTGTTCCATTTTATTAATGATGTTTGTTGAAATGTAGATGTATTGCATAATATGATTGGAAAAGTTATTTATGTTTATTTTATAAGAGTAGTTTGTCCTGCCATTGTTAGGAAATTTATTTTCCATCCGGCAAGTCTTGTTTTGAATTGTCCAACAAAAATTGAAAGTCACTTTTTTTAGGTCGTGATTGGAAGATTGGGAAACCTAAATACTTTCAAAAGGATGTCACTTTATTAATTTGGAAAGCCAAGAAAAAAATTTCGATCATATTTCGCACAATTTTTTGAAAAATAAATTTTTGATTTTTCAGAATTAATTTTTTGTCCTGAATGATGTATGAAGTGGTTTAGTACATCAATTATAGCATAACAATTCTTAGCTGTGACTTTGAAAAACAAGATGATGTCGCCTGCAAAGAAAAGATAGGAAAGAGTTGGACCTGACTTGGATAGACAGATAGGTTGCCATTGTAGATAGTCAACTGAGATCGAAATGCTACGTAAAATATTTTCATACACATTATGAATAAATATGGTGACAAAGTATCACCCTGATAAATACCTCTTGATGATGTGAAATATTGAGTCTGGGATCCATTGATTAGAATAGAAATGGATGTCGTTTTAATTCAAGACATGATTAAGGTTATCAAAGATGTTGGAATATTGAAATAAAGGAGTGTATTCCTTATAAATGACCATTCCAGTTTGTCGAATGCTTTTTCTAGATCTAGCTTTAATAGCACAGAAGGAGATTTGCCTTTCATTTTTGCAAAGTATTTAATGTTCATGTACTATTATAGCATTATCAGAAGCTCGTTTGCCTTGTTGAAAGCTAGTTTGTGTAGGTCCTATTATTCAGCAATAATTGGCTTAAGTCTGTTGATAATAATCTTAGTAATTACCTTTGTGACGATCTTACCCGTCGTCTCATGAGTTACCGCCCCTTTTTCCCCACTAGCTATTTAGTTATGCTTAATTATCAATGTCTTGTGTGGACGAGTTGAATTGGAGTGGTTTTGATAAGAAATGCGACACTTAGTCTTTTTAAGGAAGGCTTGTTTTGGAAAAGTCAATCGGACATTGACTTATGTGTTAGAGGGCACGAAATTGAATTTTGATGATTCGGTTAACTTTGGAGGATGATTGTGACTTAGGAATGTGATCGGAAGTAATTTTGGAGGTCCGGTGTAGAATTAGGCTTGAATTGGCGAAGTTAGTATTTTGGCGATTTTCGATTGATAGGTGAGATTTTGATCCGGGAGTCGGAATGGAATTCCGAGAGTTGTTGTAGCTCTGTTAAGTGATTTGGGATTCATGAGCAAAATTTCAGGTCATTCGGACGTGATTTGGTTGGATTTTCGATCGAATGCGTGTTTTAGAAGTTTTAAAAGAACTTAGGCTTGAATTCGATGTAATTCGATGATTTTAGTGTTAGTTGAGGTGTTTTGATGATTGGAGAAAGTTTGGATGATGTTTTAAGATATTTTGGTGCGTTTGGTTGAGGTCCCGGGGGCCTCGGGGTGATTTCGGATGGCTAACGGGAATTTTTGAAGTTGGAAAATGCTGCAGAAATGCAGCAGTCAATGCAGAGCAATTTTGCTCTATGCGATCGCATAGAAGGTGTTGCAATCGCATAGGTTAGCTACAGTGCCCTGGAATTTTGTTCTATGCAATCGCATAGGGTTAGCTACAATGCCCGGGAATTTTGTTCTATGCGATCGCAGAAGCTCTAATGCGATCGCATAGGGTTAGCTACAGTACCCGGACAGAATGTTAAAAATATTTCATCCGCAAACCAAACCCATTTTTTCACCATTTTTGAGCAACCTTGAGAGCTTTTGGACGGGAATTGAAGGGGTTTTGACGGGAAGTGATTGGAGGTAAGTCTTATAAACTAAATACATGATTATATTGTGAAATCATCCTTGAAATTCATGAAAATATAGCCAAATTATAAGAAATTAGGGCTTGAAATTGAAATTCTAAATTTGGGATTTAAGGGGCCATTTGTGGTCCGATTTGAGAGATTTTTATATGTATAGACTCGTGGCGAGATAAGGAACCCGATGATATAAAAATTTCTGAGTTTTGAGACGTGGGCCCGGGCCTCGGGTTTTGCCAAATTCATGAATTTTGATATTTTTTGATTGCTTTCGATTGGGTATTATCTCTTTAGCATAATGCGACATATTCATTGTGATTTTGAGCAGATTTATCGCACGAGGAGGCTAATTCTTTATCCTCGAGAGGCTGCAGAACCCTTAGGAAAACTTCCCATTCTTGAATTCTTATCGTGCATCCTTGATTCATCTTGAAAATAAACTTTTGAAATTCCTTCCACGCGTTCGTATACACGCATGAGCGCTCAGTATCAGATGTGCCTCGATGTCTTGTGATTCCCCGATCGAGGGGCGAGGTGTAATCTCTGTGAGTTTATGGTGGGCCAGTCTGGAGGACTTGAGGTTGGATCTTTTCCTATGGTAGGAGCGCCGAGGTACTGATTGTGTGAACAAGTATTTTTGAACTTATATGTTCGGTAGTGTTCCCGTTAGTGGAAATGACGATTGTGGCTATGTGAGGAGTATGTTAGTACTACGAGGCATATCCATATGAATTGGAAGCAATTAGAAGGGGTCTGTTGAATGATTGAGGAATTAATAGATGCTTAAAGTATATCTTGATTCAAGTTATAGCCCGAATTATGGGCGTGTGAAGAATATTTTCATGACTCCTAGTTGGGAGTGAAGTAAATTTTATGTTGCGGTATGAGTACAGACTTAGCAAGATCAAGTGACTGCGTAATGCTTATGGCGGTGGAAGGTATACGAAAATGTTATACTGAGGCGAAGCAGGTGGGTTATCTCCCGCGAAGTGTGCTGAGACGGTGTGATCCTCATGTGAATGACAGAAGATCTCATGTGCAAATGAATTGTAAGTGTTGAAGTTTGAAATTTTGGTTTGCTTAAGAGAGTGAGTTTAACTATTGCGAGATTGACAAAGAGTTGAAGTACTAGATGAAATGTGTTTACACAAGCTTACAAAGGATTTGAGTTTAACCTCAATATGGTATTGAGGCAACAATGGAGTATATGCGTTATGAGTATAGTGTGTTGTGATCTATGGCTTCGATCCAAGTTGGGGAGCTTGCTATTGGTTAGCGGATTGTGCGGTTATGTGCTATGTTAGTTCTGATTTGATGCATGCTGGTGAATCAGTTCTGGTTGTGGAAATTAGGCTGAGAATGGCACGAGTGAAGGAAAATTTTTGACAAGATGTCATGAGCTTGGATTAGTAGGAGAGAAGTTTCGATGTTTACGGTAAGTTGGTATTGTCTTCAGCGTCACCTAAGATCGGTGTTTTGTAAAAAGGGTTTTGCGTCCTGGTTAATGATTCTTGATCGCTCTTCAGCGTTAGTGCGACTGGTGGTTTGGAGGTACGCTTCGGATATTGTTGTGGTAGGTTATGGGGGTGTGTCCCACGGGAAGATTATATAAGTGTGGCATGTGATCACTTGATTGATTAAAGATGTAAACCAAGTATGAAGTTTGTGATGGTGTCGTTAAATTGAAGATTCATGCCTGGAGGGCACTTTGCATATTGGGTTGTGAATTGGGGAGGATTACTCCGATTGTGATGGTTGTTCTTGTGTGTTATGAGAAAAATGGGAGTTATTATGGACCTTTGAAAGATTATCAAACTAGTTCAGTGTGATTAGAATCAGCTTGAAGTCGGTGGATAGATTTAATGTGAATAATGTCTCTATATCAGGCCAGATGTGTGCATTTTAGTAACGCGGTCCTCATGGAGGAGTAGTTAGGTTGATGTTTCGTTGTCAGATATTTTGCGTGGTGATGCATTGCGCTGTGTGAGTTTGTCAGATATTTTGCATGGTGATGCATTGTGCTGTGTGAGTTGTGAGACGGCTTGAGAAATTGCTATATGTTAAGAATCTGCATAGGAATGACGTTATATGAGCATCTTGGCTCTTGAAATTCAGACTGTACATCGCACCTCAGATGTGCTTGAGTTTTGTAGCTTATAACGCTATATGTCCCTCAAAGATATTATTATGCATTTAGCATTCTTACGATCGATACTCGGTATTTTTTTTGTAATGAGTAAATTTGGCTTGATGTGCATCTCCTTATGTGAGATCTATGTGTGGATCGGGTGGCACGCCGCCATGGGTATGTTATCTGGATCGGGTCGCATGCCTGTGATGTTGAGTATAGTTTTCTATATGCTATTTTGTATGCCTTGCTTCCTGTTTTCTAAGGAAAGTCCATATTAGTGCGTGAGATTGGTAATTCCTTCAAAAGTTCGTTTTCTTTTTTGTATCGCATTCTAATTGGTAGCCTATTGGCATATTGGGGCATCATATGCGGCTTTTGATTATATCTGGGGTGGCTTATTGCCTGAGCAGTTCGTAATGGGTGAGACAAGATCATTGAATTCGAGATCAGTGCAATCTGAGTATATGAAGCAAATTAAGGGGCTAAGACCATTGTTTGGTTCAGAATGAGGTGATAGTTCTTGCCAGAAGTATAGACCCAATGAATTATTATTTCGACAGTGTTATGAATTTATACAGATCTCATCCGTCGTGTCGATATTGTAAGAACTTGAACAAGACCTATGCATGTCATGCAGAGCATGGGATATGTAATGATTTTTCTTCTAGATGGGATCAATGGAAGTTCTTGACTAGTTGAGTACGTAAACGTTCATGGTTCGGAAGGGAGGTGAAGTCCTCATGTTACCTTAGGATGATATGGTATATGCGATATGTTGTGAAGGATTGAGATTTGCGTGTGTAAGGTTATGGTTCAGTTCGGAATGGAAATTCATAACATTCTTAGGTGGTACGGTCAGCTTTAGGTGATTAGATAAATGAGCTTGAGATGATTAGGGTGAATGATCTTCAGATGATTAAGGAAATTGTATTTCTAATCATAGTGATTTGTAGAGGGTATATGTCTCAGAAAAAGGCCAATGTGATTAAGTTGATGGCACTTCAATAGTATTGCAGCACTTTAATGCTTGATCGACTGCTGATATTCTAGTTGCTTGTATGGTACATGGAAATTTTAGAGTATTTATCGTGGGATGATTGGGTATTAAAGGTGTGCATGTATTCGCACGGTAGAAACTGGAATCAGGTATGATGATTTGTGTGCCATATGGAGTTGGAGACTGGTAATTCTCATGTACAAGCTAGGTTGTGGTGGTGGATCGTGTGTATTCAGCACCGTTTAGCGGCAATCGGGATTTGGAGGCTCGAGTGGATCTTTGTTTGCTGGTATGTTAGATTTTGGATGTGATATCGGAATTCAGATTGGTTGTCTTAGTGTTGAGTGATTCTGAACTATTGCACTACGGGCAATACCGAAAATGCCACGGGTTGAGTGATGAAGTGCGTTGGATTATGTTCTAGCAGAGTGGTTTATATTTCAAAGAACCAGCGGACGGTTGGGAAGGATTGCTTTCTTAATTGGGCATTCGTGATGGATGTCAGTGCAAAGGTTGTTATCATTAATTCAGTTCCGATGTTGAGGGACTTTTCGGATGCGTTTTGTGTGGCTAGACATGTCGCCGGCAAAGGTTATTGATTTTGGTATTAATTTGGTGCCGGGCACCTGATCGTCTGGCTCCGATAGGAGTTATAGTAGTGAAAGTCGAGCGGGATGAGTAATTGGGTGTTGCTCGTTGAATAACGTACCGGTTATGTTCTATCAGGTTTGCGTAGTGTGTGTAATTTGTTTCACCGTGGGTGTAATGATTTGCTTTGGCTCCAGACATCAATTGAGCATGGTTGTCGATTTCAAGCATAGTGACTTGAGGTGTTTCATATGGAGTAGTATTTGGATAGGACCGCGTGTTGCAGCAAAGCTATGTGGAAACATGACCTTGCAGGTCAAATTTGTGTGTCCTATTTCTATGATGTGAGACATGGTCTCAGCCTTGTGTTGTGGCAGTACTGGTGAGTTTGAGGTACAACTCTCTCATTTGAGTCATTTTCATGATTTGAGTATGTTCGGACCGTTTCTTATTGGTGCACGTATTATGCAAGTTGTGGCTTAGGCATGTATTGATGTGTCAT
>MU735194.1:58355-76188 GCA_026770625.1 Nicotiana glauca
ATCGAATGTGTGTTTTAGAAGTTTTAAAAGAACTTAGGCTTGAATTCGATGTAATTCGATGATTTTAGTGTTAGTTGAGGTGTTTTGATGATTGGAGCAAGTTTGGATGATGTTTTAAGATATGTTGGTGCGTTTGGTTGAGGTCCCGGGGGCCTCGGGGTGATTTCAGATGGCTAATGGGAATTTTTGAAGTTGGAAAATGCTGCAGAAATGCAGCAGTCAGCAGAGCAATTTTGCTATATGCGATCGCATAGAAGGTGTTGCGATCGCATAGGGTTAGCTACAGTGCCCTGGAATTTTGTTCTATGTGATCACATAGGGTTAGCTATAGTGCCCAGGAATTTTGTTCTATGCGATCGCAGGAGCTCTAATGCGATCGCATAGTTTAGCAACAGTACCCAGACAAAATGTTAAAAATATTTCATCCGCGAACCAAACCCATTTTTCCACCATTTTTGAGCAACCTTGAGATCTTTTGGACGGGAATTGAATGGGTTTTGACGGGAAGTGATTGGAGGTAAGTCCTATGAACTAAATACATGATTATATTGTGAAAGCATCCTTGAAATTCATGAAAATTTAGCCAAATTGTAAGAAATTAGAGCTTGAAATTGAAATTCTAAATTTGGGATTTGAGGGGCCATTTGTGGTCCGATTTGAGAGATTTTTGTATGTATAGAATCGTGGCGAGATAAGGAACCTGACATAAAAATTTCTGAGTTTTGAGACGTGGGCCGGAGGCTCGGGTTTTGCCAAATTCACAAATTTTGATATTTTTCGATTGCTTTCGATTGGGTATTGTCTCTTTAGCATAATGCGACATATTCGTTGTGATTTTGAGCAGATTCGTCGCACGAGGTGGCTAATTTGAGAGGCAAGGGCATAGCGAGCTAGACTTTGACCGTCTTGAGGTGAGTAATTGATGTAAATGATGTCCTGAGGGTTTGAAACCACAAAATTTCACATCGTAACGCTATATTGAGGTGACTTGCACGCTGTGTAACGGGCGTGAGGTAGAGCACTGTTGGGAATTATGACTTGGTCCGTCCTGAGAGATGTTTTTATCGTGTTTTCTACTTGAACTAAATTTAGAATCATCCTTACTTGGATTTAATTGTTACATTTGGGCTTTTTGCCAATTATTTGAATCCTTGAGGGTTTGATATCACTGCTTTCACATACTTTGCATATCATTTGATCCCAGTCCAAGGTTTTAAATACTGTTTTGCAAACTCACCCATCTTCCTAAATTTGAAAATTTAAATAATATTTCTAAATGATATTTTTGGGCTGAGAGCCACTATTTTATAAATGCCCAAAAGGCTTATGATGGTTTCTGGACTGAGCGTGGATCGGGCTGCGCGCCGCAGCAGTATTACATTGATATTGAGGCCGAGAGCCTGGTTAAGTACATTGATATTGAGGCCGAGAGCCTGTTTGACTATACTGATATTGATATGAGGCCGAGGGCCTAGATTTGATGCCACGAGATGGTTTGATACTGCCTTTGGGCTGTAGGAGCCCCTCCGAAGTCTGTACACACCCCTAGTGAGCGCTGTCGATGATAAATAAATGAATGGCTCGGGCTACACACCGCAGTAGGTACCAGAGTGTACCATCATATGCATTGCATTGCATCTCATGCATTGTTCTTTATCTATTATACCTGCCTTCGTATCTGTACTCTGATTTCATTGACTTGCTGCTTCACTATTTGATGTTCTAAATTGCCAGTTATAGTTTACCTTGTATTTTCCGTGATTTCTTATTCTCAGCCTTTATTTATGTTTATTACTCACTGGGCCGGAGTACTCACATTACTCCATGCACCTTGTGTGTAGATCCAAGTACACTACAGGCTGAGTGAGGATTTGTTTAGCTGAGTAGCAGTATCCGGGAGTATCGAGGTAGCTGCATGGCGTTCGCAGCCTTGATCTCTCCTATCTATCTCTATACTTTTATTCCACATTTTTCCTAGACAGACTTGTAATAGGTGGATATTCTGTATTAGAGGCTCATGTTCATGACACCGGATTCTATTGGGCTATGTTGTGGTATTCTAATTGAACTTTCGCAGATTTTGTTATTATTTATAAACTTGAAAGTAATGACTTAGTAATTCCCTGTGTTATTTATCTATAATCTGATTAAGAATTTGGGATAATGTTGTTGAATGGTCGGGCTTGCCTAACAGTGTGTTGGGCGCTATCACGACCGGGTTTGGGGTCGTGACAACCTTATAGATTGTATTACACAAACATATGGGTCGATATTGTTGAATAGTAGTAGCATGTCTTACTTTTGAAATAAGGCATATGTATGTTCTGTTAAGATCATGCGGAATGACCTTTGTATAGAAGATTTGATGGCAAAAATGATTTATATTCTCTCCCATATCACGCCAATATTTTTGGTAAAAGAACGGATGTAATCCGTCTGGCCTATGAGCTTTATAAGGTTTAAAGCTATATAAAGCACAAGTAATTTCCTTATCATTAAGAGGCTCCTCTAATCCTTGAAAATCATTGGTAGGTAGTTGATATGAATTAGAGTCTGTATGCGCTTTAATAGAGTGCAATTCATCGGTAGTAAATATTTTTTTTAATATTGAAGAATATTATTTTGTAGTTCATTTTGGTTAAAAGTCCAGTTACCCACCGAATATTTTATAGCATTTATCCTATTCCCCCAGCGTCTTTGAATGGTTGACATATATAAAAAATTGGTGTTAGCATCACCATTATTGAGCCAAGAGATGCATGGTTTTAATTTTCAAAACTCTTCTTTCAAACGTACTATGTTACTATAACCAAGTCAATTGATTTTCCAGCTTTTGGAGGAAAATACTGGTAGGGTAATGGATAAATGACTATATCCCTGATAGCCTAGCTAATATTTTTCTCTTCTGATGAAAAATATTCCCAAAGTTATGTTTGTTCCATTGGGTGGCTACTGCCTAAAAAATTTTTGTAGTTTTAATTAGAGATGAATCAGCCCATACTTGATGTACTAGTTGTTGAAACTGCGGGTGTGATGCCCAAAAAGTTTCAAATCTAAATATCTTATGGTGTAACGATTGACTTGGTTCTAATGTTATAGGAGAGGGCGGTGATCAGAATAAGTTCGTGGTAAGTGTTGCACTGTTATCTCCGGATATAAGTTTAGTCAATCATAAGTAGCCAAAAAATGATCAAGCCATTCTAGAATTGTGTGACCATGTGTACGCTTGTTAGTCCATGTAAAACTGCTTCTCCGAAACCCTAAGTCAATTAAATTACAATAAGTAAGGCAATTAGCAAAATTATCCACTCTATTATTGCTAATAGGAAGGCCCCCAAATTTTTGACTCTTGAACTTCGTTAAAGTCCCCCCTGTCAACCAAGGCGTATTAAAAGTATCATGGAAATTTATTAAACTATTCCAAAGTATATTACGTAATTGGTAATAATTGCTAGCATAAATTGCTGATAATAACCATTTAGGTTTAGTGGGACATACCTGAACAAGGCAGTGCATTTCTTGTTCAGAAATCCTAATCTCTTGCGCATTGATAAGATCTTCATTCCACAGCACTACTATGGAACCTATGTGCCCATTAGCAGACACCTAGAACATATGTGTGAAGTGGAAGTCTTCAAGAAGCCTTATATGGTTTTGCATGTGAGTTTCTAGTAGAATAGCTAGCATTGGTCTATTATTATCCAGTAGTGACCTAAAGTGTCATCTAAATTCAGGGTTGTATGATCCCTTACAGTTCCATATTATGAAATTCATATAAGAATTAGAGTTGTTGATTAGACCCGATGAACTTGGAGTCATCGGATTGACAACATGAGTTGTTATCTGTTCCGGACTCATTACCTGAGGATTCTGACGAAGTGTCGGAATTATGACCTGGCATGTTTCCCTACTTCGTGATTCGTTGTTAGACAAAAATTAGACTACATGTGATTAGCTCTGGTGGGCATTTGAGAATGAACTTTTTTCGTACTGCTCTTTGAGGTTGTAAAGCTGGACGCCCTTTAGCCACAAGAACTCCGTTCTTATTTCTCTTATCTCTACCAGTTCCTGTCTTGTTTGGGTGTCTAGTGCGTTTGGAGAGGGTGGTGGTGTCTGTGGTGGGCTTTCCCATGGTATTAGAGTTTCAAATGGACTGATTGGACTCGAGTAGGGAGGAGCATACACTTGCCCCATGTGATGTGGATAGTAGAACGACATAAGGTTCATTGTTGGATTCACATGTGGGATTATCGGACTTATGGGATACGTACACTGGCGTGGAGTTGAAGTGGATGGTTGATTCTCTAACATTAGAGGAGTATGTGTTGTATACCACTAATTCTGGATGTATGCCTTCATTCCTAGTCGCATCCCCTCTGTTATTATGTCTGATAGATGTGATGGGTTTTGAACTAGGAGAACAACCTCTTGATTGTTCAGTTCCATAGTGAAAATCAAGGCATAACCTTGTAGACCCATCTCCCACCATGATTAAAGTGTTTGGTCCATTGTCATCGGTTGAGATGTGTAGACCAGTGGAGTTGTAATGTGTGGTAGCTGCGGACCCTGCATGCTTAACCATGGAAGGTGGAAGAATTGGTTGTTGTTATGAACATTGCCTCTTAGGTATGTATTGTTGTGGTTGACTGGAAAAGTTGGGCGTTTCATGCTTTGTATATGCAGACGTATTTTGAGTAATGGTAGGAGTGTTTGAAGGTTGTAGTAGTTCAGTTGCAATTGAAGAACTATGATTGTCTTTGTTTATTAAGAATACAAGTGGTGCATGTATTGGAAAGGACAAAAGCGGATTGGAATTGTTAGGGGTGCCATGCAATTCTTCACATGAATTGCAATCATTTTGTTTGTATGGGACTGGTCTATGTTCTTTGGGAGTGTAAGGCACTGTAGTATGCAAGTTACTATGATTCTTGCTAAGGTGCATTGTAGAGGGCACCGAGTTGTGTAAGTTAAAATATGAGTTGTCTATTAAGGATTGGTCTTGTGGTATGAGTGGGCTGCTATGTGGAAGGGAGAGATGACGTGTCTGTATTATGTTAGAAAGCGTGTGTAGGTCGGTCAAGCAAGGAAAGCTTGAGATGGTAAATTTTGAAATTCAGTAGTATGGTTATTAAGCTTTTCATTGGGTAAAAAGGGTTGTGAGGCTATGTATGGGAGGCTGCAACATTAATTGCTTGTTTGGAGATGATATGTGTTCCCAAATTGGGCCAAGCCTCGTTGGGCTTGTACACATTTGTTCATCACCATCTATGGTTTGTCCCAAGTCAGATAATGGTTCAAATTTGTTAAGGACTTCCTTCTTGGGCCTCTTAAAAGCAGGTGAGTTAGGCAAGGTTGGCTGGCCCAAACAAGGACTTGTAGGGTTTGAACATTTACCTGGCGTATATTGTCCTAGAAGTTGCATCGCCACTGTAGCCACGTTGTTTGTGGTGGTGGTACTATTTTTGTAGTTGTAGTTAGCTTTCCTTGTGAATTTGACTGTTTTCCATTCCTTTTCCCGTGGTTGCTTACTGTTTGTGTCACGGCCCCAACCCCGGTCGTGATGGCGCCCAACACATTGCTAAGCAAGCCTGACCAACTATCAACTCTCAACCCATTCCTTATAAAATTTATTACCAGCTAACGTAGTTTAAATACCATTTTAACATATTAAAAGTCTGAAACAGTAAGTTAAATATGTGGAAATCAAGACAATACTAATACATAGCCCATCGATCCGGTCTCACAAGTCAAGAGCCTCTATCACAAGTCTGAACAACCTAATACAAAAAATTTCTAGAAATGCAGAAAATAATAAGATAGAAGGAGGAATCGGGTCTACGGACTCCATGCAGCTACCTCAACATCTCCGAAAAAATCTGATCAACGGGGGAACTCACACTCAGCCTCTAGAATACTTGGATCTGCACACAAGGTGCAGGGAGTAATGTGAGTACTCCGACCCAGTGAGTAATAAATATAAATAATGACCGAAAGCATGAAAACATGTAAAGGCACAAAGCAATTCTATATCAAAGCAGTGAAATCACTTAAGTAGTAAACCAGCGAAGAAGTCGAATGAAATCTATCCAAATCAGGTAAAACAGGGAGTTTAACAGGTAATAACAAGTAGAGTTCTGCCCCTTGGGCTCACTATCATCATTTAGCACTCAATACCAGCACTCGGCTCATATACTCTCATAGTAACAGAAATCAGAATAACCATTGCGGCGTGCAGCCCAATCTGTACATCACTATGGCATGTAGCCCGATCCATAATATATATAACATCCTCAGTGTTGAGGTTCTCAACCCCTCTCAGTCATTTTTACTCACGGCCTCTCGGGTACAATAATATAAGGTAGGGATCTCAGCCCTCATATTCCTCTCATTTAGAATTAGCATTGATAACACCAGTTCACATCTTTTAAACAAATAGAAACATGACTGAGATATGATTTTTAACAAATAAAATGAGGAAAATCAGTCAAAATGCCCCTAAGGGTTCCACAGGTCGGCATAAGGCCCCAAACATGGCAACTAGCCCAAATCATAATGATAACAAATAAGTCTCAGTCAAATAAATAGTAAATTCATCAATCGGGATGGACCAAGTCAATATCCCCAACGATGATCTATCCTACGCTCGCTATCCGGCATGCAAGTCACCTCAATATAGCACTACGATGTACAATCTGGGGTTTCAAACGCTCAGGACATCATTTAACATCATTACTCACCTCGAACCGGCTAAAGCTCTAGCTCACTATGCCCTTGCCTCTCAAATCGGCCTCCTCACGCGTCGAATCTAACCAAACCACAATGAATACGTCACAATAGGCTAAGGGAACAAACCCAAACGAAAACAATCGAAAAATATCAAAAATCCCGAAATTAGCAAAACCCGAGCCCCGGGCCCACTTCTCGAAACTCAAAAATTTTTACACCAACGGGTTCCTTATCACTCCACGAGTTTATGCATATAAAGAACACCAAAATTGGAGTCCAAATGACCCCTCAAATCCCAATTTAAAATCTCAAGTTCCCAAGCCATAGTTCTTCTATTGTTGGCTAAATTTCAAGGTTAATTTCACAATAGAATCACGTTTTTGATTTATAAAACTTACCTCCAATCAATTCTCTTCGAATCCCTCTTCAATTTCTCCCAAAAAGCTCTCAAAATACTCAACAATGGTGGAAAAATGACTTAGGCTTGCAGATGAAATGTTTCAAAACCTGCTGCCCAGTTTCTGACATTCCTTCATCGCGTTCGCGACCTCAGTCTCGCGAACGCGAAGCACACTTTTTAATTCCTCAAAAATAACCCTACGCGAACTTGATAGTGTCCTGCATACGCGATGCTTTAAAACCCCAGAACTACGTGAACGCGATCACACAAATGCGAACACGAAGAACAATCTTCCACTGGACCTCCAGCCCTTATATGCGAACGCGAACGGGCTGATGCGAACGCGAAGCTCAACCCCCTTAGCCTTCCGCGAACGCGAGCCTATGACGCGAACTCGAAGGCTTAAATTCCTGCCTTCCAAATTCCTTCTTCGCGAACACGAGGTCCTTTACGCGAACGCGAAGAGATAAATCTCTGCAACACCTGAAATGAAAATCTGCAACTCCTCAAAGCCAAAAATGGTCCGATTGACAATCCGAAACTCACCCGAGGCCCCCGGGACCACAACCAAAAGTACCGACACTTCCTAAAACCTTATTCAAACTTGTTCCAATCATCAAAACACCTTAAACAACACCAAAACCATCAAATTACATCAAATTCAAGCCTAAGTTCTTCTAAAACTTCCGAAACACGCATTTGATAAAAAAACCAACCAAATCACCTCCGAATGACCTAAAATTTTACACACACATCCCAAATCACATGATGAAGCTACAAAAACTCTCGTAATTCTATTCCGACACTCGGATCAAAATCTCACCTATCAACCGGAAATCGCCAAAATACTAACTTCGCCAATTCAAGCCTAATTCTACACCGGACCTCCAAAAACACTTCTGATCACACTCTAAGTCACAAATCATCCCTCGAAGCTAACCGAATCGTCGAAAATCACATCCGAGCCCTCTAACACATAAGTCAACATCCGGTTGACTTTTCCAAACTAAGTCTTCCTTAAAGAGACTAAGTGTCTCAATTCTTAACAAATTCAATCCGAACTCAACCCAATCAACTCAACCACATAAAATACGGATAACGAATCATAAAGAAGCAGAAATGGGGAAAAATGGAGTGGCAACTCATGAGACGACGGGTCAGGTCGTCACATCCTCCCCAACCTAAACAAACGCTCGTCCTCGAGCGAGTCAAGAAATATACCTGAAGCCTCAAATAGGTGAGGATATCTGCTCCGCATCTCCCGCTCGGTCTCCCAGGTAGCCTCCTCCACGGGCCGACCTATCCACTGCACCTTCACTGAAGCTGTATCCTTTGATATCAACTTTTGAACCTGTCGCTCCAAAATAGTTGTTGGCTCTACATCATAGGTCAAATCACCATCCAATTGAACCGTACTGAAATCCAGAACATGGGACGGGTCCCCAATATACTTCCGGAGCATAAAAACATGGAAAACTGGATGCACACCCGAACAGATGGGTGGCAAGGCAAGCTCATAAGCCATATCCCCAATACTCCGAAGAACCTCAAAAGGCCCAATGAATCGCGGACTCAAATTTCCTTTCTTTCCGAATCTCATAACACCCTTCGTGGGCGAAACCTTCAACAGTACCTTCTCACCAACCATGTAGGATATATCTCGAACCTTTCGGTCCGCATAGCTCTTCTGCCTCGACTGCGCCGTACGAAGTCTCTACTGAATTACCTTCACTTTATCCAAAGCATCCTGAACCAGATCTGTCCCTAATAGTCTAGCCTCACCGGGCTCGAACCAACCAATTGGAGATCTACACCACCTCCCATACAAAGCCTCATACGGAGCCATCTGAATACTCAACTGGTAGCTGTTATAAGCAAACTCTGCAAGCGGTAGAAACTGGTCCCATGACCCTCCAAAATCAATAACACAGGCACGTAGCATATCCTCCAATATCTGAATGGTGCGCTCGGACTGCCCGTCTGTCTGAGGGTGAAAAATTGTGCTTAACTGCACCTGGGTACCCAACTCTCGTTGAACCGACTTCCAAAACTGGGAAGTGAATTGAGTGCCCCGATCTGATATGATGGAAATTGGGACACCATGCAACCGAACAATCTCCTGAATATATAACTCTGCCAGTCGCTCTGATAAATAAGTAGCACATATAAGAACGAAGTGTGCGGACTTGGTCAGCCTGTCTACAATCACCCAAATAGCATCGAACTTCTTCAAGTCCGAGGAATTCCAACAACAAAATCCATAGTGATCCTCTCCCACTTTCACTCAGGAATAACTATCTGCTGAAGCAGGCCACCCAGTCTTTGATGCTCATATTTCACATGCTGACAATTGAGACACCGAGCTACAAACCCCACAATATCTTTCTTCATTCTCCACCACCAATAATGCTGTCTATGATCCGGATACATCTTCACGGCACCCAAATAATGGAATACTGTGAGATATGGGCCTCCAATAATATCAACTCCCGAAGCCCATCCACATTGGGCACGTAAATCCGGCCCTCCATCCTCAACACTCCATCATCATGAATGGTCACATCTCTGGCATCATCATGCTGAACCCTATCCTTAAGGACAAGCAAATGCGGATCATCATACTGGCGCTCTCTGATGCGATCATACAAGAAAGACCGAGAAACCACACAAGCCAACACCCAAGTGGGATCCGAAATATCTAGTCTCACAAACCGATTGGCCAAGGCTTGAACATCCACTGCAAGGGGCCTCTCCCTAACTGGAATATAAGCCAAACTCCCCATACTCACTGCCTTTCAGCTCAAAGCATCAACCACTACATTGGCCTTCCCCAGATTATACAGAATAGTAATATCATAATTCTTAAGCAACTCTATCCATCTCCGTTGCGTCAAATTAAGATCCTTTTGCTTGAACAAATGCTGAAGACTGCGATGATCGGTGAATACCTCACAAGATACGCCATACATGTAATGCCTCCAAATCTTCAATGCATGAACTATAACAGCCAGCTCCAAATCATAAATAGGGTAGTTCTTCTCGTAGGGCTTCAACTGACGAGAAGCATAAGCAATAACGCTACCCTCATGCATCAATACATAACCAATCCCAACTCTCGAAGCATCACAATACACGGTATATGAACCTGAAGTTGATGGCAAAACCAACACTGGAGCTGTGGTCAAGGCTGTCTTAAGCATCTAAAAGCTCTCCTCACACTCGTTCGACCATACAAATAGAGCACCCTTCTGAGTCAACCTGGTCAAGGGCGATGCAATGGATGAAAATCCCTAAACAAATCGGCGGTAATAGCAAGCCAATCCAAGAAAACTATGAATCTCCGTGGCTGAGGACGGTCTAGGCCAACTCTGAACCGCCTCTATCTTCTTTGGATCAACCTGAATACCCTCGCTGGACACCGCGTGTCCTAAGAAAGCCACTGAATTAAGCCAAAACTCACACTTGGAGAACTTTGCATAAAGCCTCTCCTCCCTCAATCTCTGCAATACAACTCGAAAATGCTCCGCATGCTCCTCCTGACTACGCGAGCACACCAAAATATCATTAATGAAAACAATAACGAATGAATCCAGATAAGGCCGAAATACACTATTCATCAAATGCATAAATGCTCTGGGGCATTGGTCAGCCCTAAAGACATGACAAGAAACTCATAGTGACCATATCTAGTCCTGAAAGCAGTCTTAAGAATATATGAATCCCTGATCTTCAACTAGTGATAGCCCAGACGGAGATCAATCTTGGAGAACACTCTCGCTGCCTGAAGCTGGTCAAATAAATCATCAATGCGAGGTAGGGGGTACTTGTTCTTAATCGTTACCTTGTTCAATTACCTATAATCGATGCACATTCTCATTGTGCCATCCTTCTTCTTCACAAACAGAACCGGTGCACCCCAAGGTGACATACTAGGCCGAATGAACCCCTTATATAGGAGCTCCTGAAGCTGCTCCTTCAATTCTTTCAATTCTGCTAGTGCCATGCGATATGGTAGAATAATAATGGGCTGAGTGCCCGGCACCAAGTCAATACCAAAATCAATATCCTTATCCGGTGACATGCCCGACAGGTCTACAGGAAATACATCAGGGAAGTCCCTCACAACTGGGACAGAATAAATACTAGAAGCCTCAGCTCCAACATCCCTCACAAAGGCAAGATACGAGAGATAACCCTTCCCAACTATATGCTGGGCTTTCAAGAAAGAAATCACTCTACTTGGAACATAATCAGTCATACCATGCCACTCGATCCGCGGAACACCCGGCATAGCCAAAGTGACTGTCTTAGCATGACAACCTAAAACAGCATGACACGGAGATAACCAATCCATGCCTAAAATGACATCAAAATCCATCATGCTCAATAGTAATAGATCAACTCGGGTATCCTGACCCCCAATACTCATAACACATGACTAGTACATACTGTCCACAATAACAGTATCGCCCACCGGGGTAGACACATGAACAGGTAAAGCAAGAAACTCTTGGGACGTACCCAAATGGTGAGCAAAATACAAAGACACATAAGAATAGGTAGAACCGGGATTAATAATATAGAGGCATCTCTGTGGCAGACTATAATGATACCTGTAATGACACCATCTGAAGTAATGGCATCTAGCATACCTAGAATAGCATAGAAACGAGCCTGGCCACCGCCTGATCGACCTCCCCCTCTGGGGCGACCCCTGGTTGCCTGACCTCCACCCCGATCTGGCTGGGCGGGTGGCGAAGTAACTGGAGCAGAAGTTGAGGGCTGACCCCTCTGCTGAGACGAGCTAGCAATACGACGAGGACACTGCCTCCTAATATGTCCAAACTCCCCGCACTCATAACAACTACCCAGTGCTAGAGATGGGGATTGAAGGGAACCCCTCGCACCTGAGTGACTAGCAGATACACTCGGCGCAGAAGAACCCTAAGCTGATGGGGCACGAGATGAACTTTGAGCTGGAAGGGTGCTGAGTGAAGGCTAGCCCTACTGAGGCCCATGATGACCACGACCTGAAGATGCCCCACGATACTCTGGACGGGCCAACTGAGCAGGCCTGAAAGAACGACCTCTACCATGCTGGAACTGGCCCCTCGAAGGAGCACTACTGTAACTGCCCAATCTACAAGGCCTTTTGGCCTCCCTCTCCTCTCGCTCCCGACGACGAACTGACTCGATCTCACGCGCGATATCCACCACCTCCTCGAACGTAGCACCCAATACTCTCTCTAGTCATCAGAATACGGAGATGGTAGTTAAGGCCATCCACAAATCTCCCGATCCTCTCATGATATGACAGAATCATCCAGGTGGCATGACGATCCAACTCCGAAAACCTCATCTCGTACTGGGTCACAGTCATATCTCCTTGCGTCAACCACTCAAACTGCCTACGCAGTTCCTCTCTACGGGACTGCAGTACATACTTCTCCAAAAAGAGAGGGAGAACTGTTGCCAAGAAAGGGGTGTTGCACCAACCGGCCTACGGCTCTCATACGCCTCCCACCAAGTGAAGGCAGCCCCAGTAAACTAAAAGGTGGTAAATGTCACACCACAAGACTCAAGAATCCCTACTGTACGAAGCATCCGCTGACACCTATCAAGAAAACCCTGGGCATCTTCACCCTCATCACCACTAAATGTCGGAGGCTGGAGTCTACCAAGCCTCTCAGCATGACACTGCTTATCCTCCGGTATAACTGGAACCCTGAACTCCTGCACTGGTGCAACCGGATGAGCTAGAGGTACCTTTGGCGTGTGTGAGCAACGGGGGTCTGGTTGCCTCCCTCGGCCTGCGAAGTAGCTGCTGCTGTAGTGGCTAAAACTACCTGAGCCAGGCCAGTGCAAACTGTCAAGATATGTGTCAAGGTCTCATGTAGACCTGGAATCACGATGGGCACAACTGGTGCCTGAACTAGTGCTGCTGGAGTCTTATCCGAAGCTGGGGCAGCTGGTGGATCAACAGATGCTGCCCTCGCTACTCTGCCTCTGCCATGACCACGACCGCATCCACGGCCTTTGGTGGCCTCAGTGGGTGGCACTAGTGGTCGTCCACCTCATCTGGTAGCTCGTGTCCTCACCATCTATGAGAGAATAGAATAATAGAAGTTTAGTTCTCGGTTCAACAAAGTCGCACGACAAGAATTTCAAGAATATGAAGTTTTCCTAAAGGTTCTGTAGCTTCTCGAGGATAAATTCAAACGTCTCCGTACCGATCTGCGAGACTCTACTAAACCGGCTCATGACTTGCAAGACCAAGGTAACCTAGGCTCTGATACCAACTTGTCATGGCCCCAACCCAGGTCGTGATGGCGCCCAATACATTGCTAGGCAAGCCTGACCAACTATCAACCTCAACCCATTCCTTATAAAATTCATTACCAGCTAACGCAGTTTAAATACCATTTTAACATTTTAAAAGTCTGAAACAGTAAGTTAAATATGCAGAAATCAAGACAATACCAATACATAGACCGCCGATCCGGTGTCACAAGTCAAGAGCCTCTATCACAAGCCTGAACAACCTAATACAGAAAATGTCTAGAAATGCGGAAAATAATAAGATAGAAGGAGGAACCGGGTCTGCGGACTCTATGCAGCTACCTCGATATCTCCGGCAAATTATGATCAACGGGAGAACTCACACTCATCCTCTGGAACACCTGGATCTGCACGTAAGGTGCAGGGAGTAATGTGAGTACTCCGGCCCAGTGAGTAATAAATATAAATAACGGCCGAAAGCATGACAACACGTAAAGGCAAAAAGCAATTCTATATCAAAGCAGTGAAATCACTTAAGTAGTAAACCAGCGAAGAAGTCGAATGAGATCTCTCCAAATCAGGTAAAATAGGGAGTTTAACAGGTAATAAAAAGTAGAATTCCGCCCTTGGGCTCACTCTCATCACTTAGCACTCAATCTCAGCACTAGGCTCATATACTCTCACAATAACAGAAATCAGAATAACCGTTACGGCATGCAGCCCGATCCGTACATAGCTGCGACGTACAGCCCGATCCAGATAGATAGTCGACTGCGCTAACTGGGGGTGTGCAGACTCTGGAGGGGCTCCTACAGCACAAACGCTATATTGATGCGGCGCGCAGCCCGATCCACATAAATATTTGATACGGTGTGCAGCCCGATCCATAATATATATAACATCCTCACTGTTGGGGTTCTCAACCCGTCTTAGTCATTTTTACTCATAAACCTCTCGGGCACAATAATATAAGGTAAGATCTCAACCCTCATATTTCTCTCATTTAGAATTAGCATTGATAACACCGGTTCACATCTTTTAAACAAATAGAAACATGGCTGAGGATATGATTTTTAACAAGTAAAGTGAGGAAAATCAGTCAAAATGCCCCTAAGGGTTCTACAGGTCGGCACAAGGCCCCAAACATGGCAACTAGCCCAAATCACAATCATAACAAATAAGTCTCAGTCAAATAAATAGTAAATTCATCAATCGGGACGGACCAAGTCACAATCCCCAATGGTGCTCTACCCCACGCTCGCTATCCGGCATGCAAGTCAACTTAATATAGCACTACGATATGCAATCCGGGGTTTCAAACCCTCAGGACATCATTTAACATCATTACTCAACTCGAACCGGCTAAAGCTCTAGCTCGCTATGCCCTTGCCTCTCAAATCGGCCTCATCCCGTGTCGAATCTGACCAAAACTGCAACGAATACGTCATAATAGGCTAAGGGAACAAAATCAAGCAAAAATAATTGAAAAATATCAAAAATTCCGAAATTAGAAAACCCGAGCCCCGGGACCACTTCTCAAAACTCAAAATTTTTTACACCAACGGGTTCCTTATCACTCCACGAGTCTATGCATATAAAGAACACTAAAATCGGAGTCCAAATGACCCCTCAAATCCCAATTTAAAATCTTAAATTTCCAAGCCCTAGTTCTTCCATTTTTTGCTAAATTTCCATGAATTTCTAGGTTAATTTCACAATAGAATCACATTTTTGGTTCGTAAAACTTACCTCCAATCAATCCTCTTCGAACCCCTCTTCAATTTCTCCCAAAGAGCTCTCAAAATACTCAATAATAGTAGAAAAATAACTTAGGCTCGCGGATGAAATGTTTAAAAACCTACTGCCCAGTTCCTGACATTCCTTCATCGCGTTCGCGACCTCAGTCTCGCGAACACGAAGCCCACTTTTAATTCGTCAAAAATAACGCTATGCAAATGCGACAGGGTCCTGCGTACGCGATGCTTTAGATCCCCAGACCTACGCGAATGCGAGCACACAAGCGCGAACGCGAAGAACAATCTTCCACTGGACCTCAGCCCTTATACGTAAACGCGAACGGTCTGATGCGAACGTAAAGCTCAACCCTCTTAGCCTTCCGTGAACGCGAGCCTATGGCGCGAACCCGAAGGCTTAAATTCCTGCCTTCCAAATTCCTTCTTTGTGAACGTGAGGTCCTTTACGTGAACGCGAAAAGATAAATCTCTGCAACACCTGAAATGAAAATCTGCAACTCTTCAAAGCCAAAAATGGTCCGATTGACCATCCGAAACTCACCCGAGGCTCCCGGGACCTCAACCAAACCGACACATCCTAAAACCTCATTCAAACTTGTTCCAATCATCAAAACACCTCAAACAACGCTAAAACCATCAAATTACATCGAATTCAAGCCTAAGTTCTTCTAAAACTTCCGAAACACGCATTTAATAAAAAACCAACCAAATCACCTCTGAATGACCTGAAATTTTACACACGAATCCCAAATCACATGACGAAGGTACAGCAACTCTCGGAATTCTATTTCGACCCTCGGATCAAAATCTCACCTATCAACCGTAAATCGCCAAAATACTAACTTTGCCAATTCAAGCCTAATTCTACACCGGGTCTCCAAACCCACTTTCGATCACACTCCTAAGTCACAAATTATCCCCCGAAGCTAACCGAATCATCGAAAATCACATTTGAGCCCTCTAACGCATAAGTCAATATTTGGTTGACTTTTCCAAACTAAGCCTTCCTTAAAGAGACTAGGTGTCTCATTTCTTACCAAATTCACTCCGAACTCAACCCAATGAACTCAACCACATAAAACACGGATAAAGAAGCATAAAGAAGCAGAAATGGGGAAAACTGAACGGCAACGGATGAGACGACGGGTCGGGTCGTCACAGTTTGCAATCGTAGATGAGGTTGCGACTTGATTTTTATTTGGTCCAGTGATATATGTGCAATGAAGAAGCAGTTTCCTTTTGCATGACCAAATCGTCCACCATTTGTGCACAGTAAATTAAGCCCCTCATAAAAGAGGGTCTGCCTATGATGGCCTATGTGTACATGTGTTTTCACGGGGTTTTCTAAGGTACTTTAATACAAATATATGCATGACTTCCCCTTGTAGTTGTAGAAGTGCATGTATCTACCTTTAATAATTGACACATTTTAGAGCTAACCCTTTTTAGTGTTTGTAAATCATAAAATTCACTCAGGAATTCTGGAAGTCGAACCCAGATGGCAGAATAAGTAAGTTGTGTAGATGAGACTATGATCTTGGACTCCCATTTTCGAACTGATAGAAAGTGGTTTAGTATAACCCATGGTTCTCTATGGAGAGCCTTAATCATATTTTCTTCCTTTTGAAATTTGATAAGAAAAAAGTCAGATCCTAGATCAATGATAGAAAGATCTTCAGTCGGCTTCCATAAAGATAGGAGTTTGTTCTTTAATATGTGATGTGCAATCCTCCTTCCAAATACCTTATTATTACCGAGTATTTCCACGGTTCATCTAAACGTGATTTATTGGTGGAAGTAATTGGAATAAAAGTGTCCTCATCAATATTGTTTTGAATGACTTCATCAAAGGGGTCAGTTTGAGTGATTGAATTTTATTGATTATTGAGCGTTGGTGATAGGTATTTGTTGGATATCAAAGTTTATAGATGTCACGACTCGGATTTCCCACCATCGAGAGTCGTGATGACGCCTACTGTCGGAGCTAGGCAAGCCATTCCATACAACATTTCTATTGTTTTCTTTTAAACAATTATAACAAACTGAAATGATAATCAAATGCGGAAGACTTATAAATACTTAAATAACTGCAAACGGAAAAAAAAAATTGCGGAAGTTTTTAAAATTCACTCCTACCCAGTACCTGGTGTCACTACTCACGGACTACTACAGAATACTACAAATAAGTCTGGAAAAGAAATACAGTGTTTGCCTGATACAAGATGAACAAACAAAAGTAAAGAAAGGGACTTTGGCCTGCGAACGCCAGCTAGGCTACCTCGAGAGTCCCTGGACTGAAGATAGCTCCCAGAAAATCCTACCGCTGCAGTCCGTAAGCTGCATCTTGATCTGTGCACAAAAAGGCACAGAGTGTAGCATCAGCACAACTAACCTCATGTGCTGGTAAGTGCCTGGCCTAACCCCGGCGAAGTAGTGACGAGGCTAGACAGGGCCTACCTAAATCAACCTGTGCAGATATCTACATATACGTACAACAATGGAAATAACAACAAGGAAATACCAGTAACAAAGGGGGAAAGGGACATGCTCGGGGAGATACAGTAAAGAACAAATCAACAGATATAACAATGTAACCATCTCAATACTATAGCTCGTATAAATATATAAGTCTAAGTGGACGGCGCGCCACACGATCCCATTTATCAGTGCATAA
>MU735196.1:889-18044 GCA_026770625.1 Nicotiana glauca
GTTATATGGATTGGACCTCTAACTGATTTTTGTATGAAGTAGTATTTGCTTTACTTTGAAATTTTGACATAAATGAAGTATTTAGAATTAAGTATAATAAATTTTGGGCTCAACATTGGGCCTTATATGATAGCGTTTGGGCTCAGCCTGATGTTCAGGAACGAAAAGCCTTTTTCAAGTCACTGTGGCCTTAGTAGGCCCAGTTTTAGACACGGTTTGCTCGCACAGTTTTGGCTGATTCAGGATTTTCGTTTGCAAGTATATCCATGATCAAGGCCCAAAAGTGTAATAATTTACAAGTCAAATTAAAATAATTTCAGAAATAATCAATAACTAGGATTTTCCTTTCATTTTAGAGACAAAGATTAATTAGATAATTGTAAGTACTTTTAAGTTGTCCTTTAACTAAAATGATGAGACGAGCCTCACTAAAATTATAACATAGCTGCGGGGCCCTCAATAATTGTTAAAGAAATATATTAGATTTGGAAGGTCCGTTTAGCAAATTTCACGGACTTTCCCAAAGTTAACAAGACATAGATACCTTAGGCACGATTTATAATAATATTACCTTCTTAATACGGATGCACATTTATGTGATCCAAATCCAAGTCTCAACGAAGTCGAAATGTGTTAAAAGCCACGGGAGTACTGGTACGGCATGGCCAAAAATACATTTTCACGATGTTGCAATTCTATGAATTACAAAGCAAAATATTAAATGCACATAAAAATAGGACATATAAAAATTAGATAAAATCAATACAACAGTTGAGCGACCGTGCTAGAACCACGGAATTCGAGAGTGCCTAACACCTTCTCCCGGATTAACAGAATTCCTTATCTGGATTTCTAGTTCGCAGACTGTATCAGAGTCAAACTTTCCTCGGTTCGGGATTCAACCGATGACTTGGGACACCATTAATCTCTCAAGTGGCGACTCTGAAATTAAATAAATAAATCCCATTCCGACTTTTCTTAAATTGGAAAAAACTCCTTTTTATTATTATACCCCTTACGGGATGTAGTAAATAGTAAAAGGCTCGTAAAAAAGGAGGTGTGACACCTCCAAAACACAATCTGAACACGCCCCTAAGCTCGAGATCTAACAAAATTGACGGAATTCCATTCCAGAGCCATCTTCACATTGTTCCAACTACAATCCAATTTCTAAGATTTAAACTCTCATTTAAGAACTAAGTGTCCCAAAACACTCTGAAACTCAACTTGAACCATCCCGACAAATCATAATATCAGAAAAGACATGGGAAAAGTAGTTAACAAAGGATCAGGACGTAAATTCTCCAAACGACCGGCCGGTTTATTACATCTGGGGATGTCTGTAGGTATACCTTGAAGTCTTCGCAGTAGAATCCCAGCTAATACCTAGGCTAGTAAGAAGTACCTAGATCTTTACAAAAAGATGTGAATAATAGTAGCATGAGTACGCCACAACATACCCAGTAAGTGCCAAGCCTAACCTAGGTACAGTTGTGACGAGGTCAGATCAGGGTCGTAATGAAAATAAATAAAAGACTGAATAAATGTAGGCAGCGTAATAATGACTGTAATGAAATTGAAACAACGAATTGCATATCAAGGTTAGCTACGTAGAACTTAAGCAAATAGTCCATCACGGAGAAAGAAAATTAATAATATTTAAAAGAAACAACGATCAAAGACAAGTGCAAAAGAATGGAAAAATGTCAACAAGAGTCACTACAGAGGTACCGCCTCGTAGTCTCAATTCACAAAAATAAATCACAATCTTTCCTTATATCACTGCAGGAGCCTTTACATTTGGTTTTAAAAATTATTTTTTCCGAAATAGCATCCCGTATTTTAGCCCACCTTATCAAACCACATGACTTATAGTAGTTCCCCTACTAGCAAAGCCTACCTTATTTCACCGCATGCTTTTTAACCCCCAGACCTTATACCACAACATGTTTAACAAAATCACAATGTATAATAAATCACACCTCAAGTGGCCAATTTACAACTTGCCAGAGAAATCAAAAAATAACATATGTTCATAATAAGAAGCCAATGGCTTAACCACAATGTACACTAAGTCCCGACAATAACAATTGCAAGAATAACTCAATAGAATGATATTTCACAACTTTTTACATTGCCTTAATAAGAATCACGGCCTTGCAACTCAATACCAATTAGAACAACAAGATATTCCAAGAATAGCAATTTCAAGTAAAGAATTCAATAATTAAATAAGAAATACGGAATAAAGGAAATAATTTCAACGAAACATGTAGATCAATTATAAAGTAATTTATAATACAAGTAGATATGTGAAATTAGACTAAAAATGATTATAACATGATAAAGTAACTCAATTAAGGCATGAACGGAATCTACATAGCTAAAAACCGGTAATTTCCATATTTAGCCAGTGTACACACTCGTCACCTTGCGTGCATGATTCTTACACATCACAATTATTACAAAAAACACCAATTCTAAGGGGAAATTCTTCCACACAAAGTTAGGCAAGCCACTTACCTCAAAGCACGCCAAATCAATCCACTAGAAAGGCATTTTCCTCAACCAGAATTACAAAATCTGAACACCCATTAGATATCGAGTCCAACCATATAATAATTACTCAAAACCGACCTCAATTCGCCTTTCAAAATTTAAAATTTTAGTCTAAAACATTTCTACCATTTTTCTCCAATTTCTAATTCCAACATACTAATTAAAGTATCAAATTAACAATAGATTCTTGAAAATTAACAAAAACCAAGTTAGGATTAATTAGCCCAATGATCTCTCTAAAAAACCTCAAAACATCGGCTCCCACTAAGCTTTTTAAGTCCAAAAATTGATTATGAATCAAAACCCTCAAATGTCACAACTACCCAATGCTTCCGCTTCTGCAGTTTTTGGATCGAATCTGCGACACCGCACCTGGGAAAAAACATCACAGGTGCGGATTCCACTTAAGTCCAAAGATTCCACTTATGTGGAGAATGGCTCGCACTTGCGACCTTGCTTCTGCAGAATAAGTGACCACACATGCGGTCCACCCCAAAGTCTCCTCCTCAAACTCTGCTTCTGCACAAAAGCGTCAACGCCTGAGTAGGAGAACATGCGCCCAGGTGTCCGCACCTGCGAGCCCAGCCCTGGATATGATGTTTTATTCCGCGCACTACCATCCGTACCCACAATTCCACACTTGCGGTCAATCCTTCCACAAGGGCGATGACAACAGAAGGCTGGTATCTTCAGTAATTCACACAAGTCCAAAATTCGATCCGGATTTGATCTGAATCACACCCGGGCCCCCTAAGACCCTATCTGAATATACCAAATAGTTTCAAAACACATAACAGATCTACTCGAGGCTAAATATAATATCAAAAAACATAAATTCTATGAATCGCAACTCAAATTCAACTTAAGCAATTATGAACTTTCGAATTCCGAAACCAATATTGATTCATACAAAAACAACTCCTATTGACTTCAAATTTTGTACACAAGTTATAAATGACATTACAGACCTATTTCAACTTTTGGAATCTAGATCCGACCCATTCATCAATAAAGCCCACTCCCGGTCAAACTTTCAAAAATCTTCCAACTTTCCAACTCTCGCTATTTCATGCTGAAATGACCTACGGGCCCCCAAATCAACATCCGAACACGCTTCTAAAGTAAAAATTACCATACGGAGATATTGGAACTATCAAAACTCCATTACAAAATCATCTTCACACAAGTAAAACTACGGTCAACTCCTACGACTTAAACCTCTGACTTAGGGACTATGTGTCCCCTTTCACTCCGGAACTCTCCTGAATATAGAACCAAACACCCTGAAAGGTCACATAAAAATAATATAACATAGAGGAATCATAATTTAGGGGATTGGGGCTAAAATACTCAACACGACCGGCTAGGTCATTACAGACACCACTTGTTAGGATGAAAATAATCTGGTGTCATACGGAAGCTAGTAAAGCAAACTTTGAAGGATGATAAATCATACAATATAAGAGAAATATACCAAAAGAGACACAAACATATAATGTATTCGGTCAATTGACCTACATCTATGATCGCTTCAAACTCTGCACTACTAATAAGTAGCAAGAGAGGGTCACAATAGCTCTTACCCAATTTTGGGTTGGGATCAAATCCACACAGAGCTACAATTGGAATCAAGTATCTATCTAGTTTAAAATTGTGTATGTGTTCCAAATTGCACTTCTTATCATTTTTGGATTTTCTTGTTAATTATACTTGTATCAAACTACTAATTGTAAATGCAACTAGATTAAGCTAAGAGTTAAATATTGCAAGTTGTATCTAATGGTTTAAAGGGCACTAGGGTAGTGGCATCCGCCTAGGTGGTCAATTGACGGGTACTTAAAGCTAAGGAATAATTGACATGATTTGGGAGTATGATAAAACTGTTGCACTATTTTACCCACTCTACACCTCTCGGTCGTTCAATTGATTTGGCTCAATTGACTTTCTCATGACCAATTGGTATGCAAGATTACACAAGCAACAAAGGTTCAAGTCAGGTATTACTCTCTCGAGGTTTAACCCTTTAATTGGGGCTATCAATCTCTTGAGTATGCCCCAATTCCTTGTTGGATCAATTTTGGAGACTTAGGCTCTCTTTTTCAACTAGAGCCCTAGTCAACTAAATACAAACTAGTGCTTGCAACCACTAATTCAGTAATTAACCATGAAAGACCCAAATACCAAACACCCATAGTCAATTTAGCTTTAAAATGCAAGACCCATCAATTACCCATACTAGGATTGAGCCACAACTCTAGCTATGGGGTCTAGCTACTCATATGCAAAGAGAAAAACAAAGAAATAGATGAAGATAAACACATATTAATTAATTGCTAATTTAAATACAAATATTCAATGATGAAAAGTAAGTAAAAATGCCCAAAATGGCTAAGAAAAGTTGACCCACGAGCGCAGCTAATGTATTAAAATATCTGATACCCTAAAAATGGAAAAAAAATCTATTTATACTAAGGCAAAAAACCTTGACAAAAATGTCCCTGCGGGGTTAATGCTGACAGCTCAATATGGACCGCGGTCCGCACTAGGCCTTGTCCTTCAAAATTTCCCTCTCTGAACTTAGGCTACGCTGACCGCACAGAATGGACTGCGGCCACGGACACTTCTAGTGTGGTCCCCACAAACTCGACTGCGGACCACATTAGCTTGGAAACTTCATTTTACAGCTCTCTGAATCTTTGCTCTGCGGACCTCACAGAATGGTAGTGCGGCCGCATTGCCTTCAGTGCGGTCCGCACAAAACCATCTGCGGCCGCACTGCCTTTAAGCCTGAAATTCAACCTCTTTGAATCTCCTAGTGCGGACCGCGCAAAGTGGTGTGCGGACGCACTGGGCCTGTTCTGCTTGAACTTGCCTTGTCTTTGGCACTTGTGCATGTTTCAGTCCTTATGAGCCAATCTTTGATATTTTGTCCCTTTGTTGGTCAAACCTGCAATCAAGCATAAATTGTGAGCATTTTAGGACTATTTCGTATGAATATTTGATCGAAGCATAAGCAAGAAGAAGTATAAAATGCGTCAAAATCCTTAGTTATCAACTCCCACAAACTTAAGCTTTTGCTTGTCCTCAAGCAAACAAAATAAGACCCACCCATTAAGGGAAAATCCAAGAAACTTTCAGCTGTCCTAAAGCAACCACAACTAGCATCAATTGGGACTAACAATTGACCTCAATACAAATGAATCGTTAACAACATTTACTCTTTGAAAACCATGGATCAAATGCGACAGAATAGAATCAAGAGTTGACTCAACACATCAAAGAACTCTTTCAATTACTTTGGTCATTGTGGAACCCAAAATCACGCATCTTCAACTTTCCCTAAGTAAGCCTCACCTTTAGAATAGTTGCACGCAAAATGAGGTCAAATAGAATTCACTCATCTCTCTCAAGAAAAAGTCACAAGTCCGGTTCTAGGTACCATATGCTTGACCCTTATGTGAGTATCCACTAATGTAAGCTTCATTCAACTCAAGATCATATAGGGCTTTTGTGGAGATATTATGAAGGCTTTTTGTTCAGGGTAGGAAATGTTTTGGTCTAAGTGGGTTCCATCTTCCCTTAAGCACTTTTTTGATTCATTTGGCATCCATTCACTTGACTGTTTGAGTCATTTTCACTTCTTTCTAAGGGGTTAGAGAGACACACTATTACTCTTTCTTAGGCATTTCAATCCTTTTTCTCCTTTTCAACTTTCCACACCTTTAATTCTTTGCTTTTCTTGAATCCCTTTTTATTCTTTTTCACATTGAACATTCTTTTTGTCATTTTGCTTTTCTTTCTTTTTCATTACCTTTCCTTTTCTTCATTTTGCACCTTTTTACCACTTTGTTGCAATCGTCGTCTCTCCCCCCGAACTTATACTTTTGCGATGTGCTAAAGGAAATATTGGGTGCCAGGAGAGGGTATCTTTTGGAACAGGTATACACTTGTATCATGGTTCTTGAAAGAAAAAGGTCTAAGGCTCAAAAAGGTTAACTAGGGATCTTATCATTGGTAGGCTATGGAATTGTTCAAACTATCATTTGGATCAAGGAGAGCCTATAATCATGTCTCAAGTCAAAATTAACTTAGGATTTCGCCTCAACAAACATTCAGGGCAAGTTCTAGATCAATGGCTCGGGACTTGGACTTGCAATTCAATTACTCACCACACAAGCTAAAGGATCGCTAATGACCTAGAGTCGGGGGCCCACAACGACTTTAGATACAATTTGAGCACAAAAAGGTCCCGAAAAACCACTTGATGATTATCGGTCAACACAAAAGTCTCAAGGTCACGACTTTCACCATCCTAAACACAACAATTTGTTTTTGACCATGAGATCAAAGGCAAATGTGCTAGGCCCAAGTGAAGCTTTGCTTTAGGCACCCTTAACTACTACTATTAAAAACAAAAAGAAAAACAGTCTCAACCCTCAAGAAAGTTGTCACGCCATCCATCATTGGGAAGAGCCACCCGGTTCACATGACACTCCACCTTTGAAAAGAACCGTGGCATTAAAAAAACCAAAGGCTTATTGCAAACTTTAAAAACAAAAAGCTACAAATCACAAATAAGAAGCTAAAACAAACAAATTTGTGGAAAATAGAATGAATATATACATGAGGGAAATTGAATATACAATGGATGGGATGAATATATACAAGGTGATAAAACTATATATACAGGCCCAAAGTGAAATAAAAATGCGATAAATGTAACGAAATATAAGAATTATATACAGACCAAAGATAAAAAATCAAGAAAGCACAAAAAATGTTGAATATATACAATCATCCAAAATGTAGGGCCTACCCCCCTCAAATGAAAGCTGGCATTGTCCCTAATGCCAACTAGTCCAAATAAAGCACCAAAAATGAGAAAAGGATATAGAAAACTCCCTATGGCCTGTCTGTTTGCATAGGCTCATATGTGGTCCCTGGGTCCTCTCCTTGCTCGGGGACCTCAGACTGGTCCATTGTGGTCTACTTCTCTGCTACTAGGACCTAGGCCTGGACCTCGACAGGCTCTGGAACTAGTACATCCTATGGCTTACTAGAGGAAGTCTCTGGTGGGTCTGCCAACTGGATAATAGCATCATCAGCTCTAGGGATCATCCTCCCCCTCTTCAGAGGCCTCTATGACTGCTTCGGTTATGGATGAGCTGCTGGAACTGGTTCCTTGAGCAATAAGTCTAAAGGCAGGTGATCTACCTTCAGTCTGTCAACATCTGCACCCAGCTCCTTCACGGACTCCTTGGAGGCCCGTGTCTTCCTCAGCTTTTTATGCTTCTTAGCAAACTCCTTGAGATCCTTGCTGTATGAATCAACTACCTTGGTTAGTACCTCCTGAGTCTCGAGGATTTTCTTCTGGTTGTCTAATATCTCTCTGAGAGCATCCTCTATCGACTGGGGAACCTATGGAGCTGGGGGTGCCGACTGAGCCTCAACAGTGGTGGTCAAAATGGACAACTTAGATGAGGCAGACTGCATCCAGTTGTTGATACTCACAAGTGTCTGGCTCAATTTGTTGGCAGTAATAGGATGGCTCGAGAAGATGAAATCTCCAGGCTTTCTGATGTGGATAGACCAGCATGAGTGGTTGTGGATGTAGACGAATCGAGAGGGACATCTGGGGAAGTGGAGGTAGGCTCAACATGAGTCACTACCACAACTGGCTCTTCAGACTGGCCAGTTGGAGCAGTAGCTGTACCCTTGAAGTTCTTTCTCTTGGGGTTATCATCCCCCTGCATGCTGTACCAAGAAAATGGGGCTTTCACCTTGACCTTGATATCATAGGGCCTCTTTTCCACTTGAAGGTCCTGGAAGTGCATAGTGAGGGTTCTGGGGAACGGGTAGTTTCGGTCATGCTCTGCACCCACTGTAGTGATAATTCGGGACATCATATTCCCTATATTTATGTGCTACCCCCACCATAATAAAAGCAACCAACATAGCTCGGTGAAGAGGTACGGAGTTTTCATGAGTGGTCGGGTCTAACCAGCTGCAAATAAAGGTCTTCCACCCCCGTGCCTCAAAATTCAGACTCTGTCTCAGAATACGGACTCCAGCAGTCAACCAGTCCAGGACGGTACCTGGGATTGCCAGGTATTGTGCCAACCATGGACGAACCTCTTCACCCATTGCCATCATTGCCATGTATAAGGTTTCCTCCTCCTTATTTAAGTAAAGGTATTCATTGAGGTACTTCCCTTAAAATAATACCTTCAGATTCCGAACCTTGGTCACTTTGGATCCCTTTTTTGTGTGGGCTACATTTCAGTAAAACTCTTTGACCATGTGTTCGTTAGCATCCACACACTCCTCTAGAAAATGCTCCCAACCCGCTCTTATCGTAGACTGTCTGTGCACTTTGGGGTTGTGGGATAATAGGTCTCTATCAATGAAGCTCCTATCCGGAATCAACTTTCTCGCCGGCCACCACTCCCGAAATTTGTGGTATGCCGCCTCACTAACAAATCTATCCCGCCAAACCTCTAGCTTCCTCATTCTATCCACACCCCCAACCCTTGGTTCTCCTCATTCATCCACTTCCTCATCTCCCTCTACTTCCTCCACATCTCCTCTCCCACCCTCTCCGGATAAAGAAGTTGTGGGAGAGGTGGAGTATTCTTTACTACCCACTACTGAACCCTCAGATGACCTACAAGAAACATGAGTTGGTGCTTGGGTAGTGGGTGATGGTGGAGGAGTAGTACCTGTCAACCTGAATCTCTTCGGCCAGTCAGGGACGAACTCGGGCACGGAGTCTGAGGAGATCTCCCGGGAGGGCTCATACTCACTCCCCGACTGTTTACATGCTCTGTCAGCAGCTTTTATTAACTTTCTAGTTCTTTTTGTGTTTTCCCGAGCTTAGGGAGTGAGTTTAATCATCTTCTGTTTCCCTCCCCGGGAGGATTCACCTCTGCCCGGTTGTTTTGAGCCTTTTCCTCGTTGTTTTACCATTGTCGGCAAATACAGTTCAATCAGCTTATTTGTATCGGTATAATTAGTTAAGATCAATGTTGCATAATTAGGGATGAGAGGCTGCACATGTTTTACAAGTTGCCCAGTGCGGACCGCACAAAATGGTGTGCGGCCTCACAAGGGCCAGTGCGGACCACACGAAATCAACCGCGGTCCCCAAAGGTGTGGGGTTTATAAACCCATCCTCTGTATCTTAGCATTGCAGACCACACAAAATCAACCGCGGTCACACAGGGGTAGTGCGGTCCACACAAAATGTAGTGCGGCCGCACTACCTATGGTTCAACAATCTTAGAATTCATCAGTGCGATCAGCACAAAATGGTACTATAGACCGCATTCGGGCACCGCAAACCACACAGAATTGACTTCGGTCCGCACTACGCGCCCAGAAATGGCTCAAAGTTAGGGTTCCATGTATTTGATTTTAAGCTCAATCTTTGTCTCTAATTCATGTTCCTACATGTTACCCAATTTATTCATTAATCAAGTCCACCACAATTGGAAGATTAACTACCCTAATTCGATCTATGAAAGAAAATAAGAAAAGAAAAGGAAGGAAAAAAAGAAAAACAACAATCTAAACCAAATTAAACAAGTAAAGAGGATTATAATGTTAACAGTTATGAGACGAAATGACGAATGATGGATCTAAGAAGTTATTTACGAGTAGACATAAGGATGAACAGTGTTTACGAGCTTTTGAGAATCAAAGTTTCGAAAAGGGTAAAAGGAGGCCCTCAGAGGCTATTTATAGAAAAGCCCCTGGGGCCTATTCTTACCTACCAGTGCGGACCGCACAAAATGGACCGTGGTCCGACTGGCTATTTTGTTCAAGCTTGAGAAGGCAAACCTCTACGGTCCACACAAAATGGACTACGGCCGCAGAGGTCTGGTGCGGACCATACAAAATGGTAGTGCGGCCGCACTGACAAACTTTAGAGAGGCTACATTTTACCCTCACCAGTGCGGTCCGCACAAAATTGTAGTGTGTCAGCACTGGAAACTTCAGAGAGCTGTGCATTTTTTCACTTATGTCCTGCACTGTATCAACTCAGTCCTGTAACATCTCACAACCAGTTAACCCAAAAATCAATCCTACACTACAATGAAAATCAAATAAAAACAATAATGAAAAACACATGGGTTGCCTCCCAAGAAGCGCCCGATTTAACGTCGCGGCACAACGCATGTTACCATCCTATCATTTGAAATGCACAAGAGCCACCACGTGGCTGTCATCTATCTTCCTAAGATAATGCTTGATCTGATGCCAATTCACTCTAAAAACTTTAGCATTTTTGTTCTTTAAATCAATAGCACCAAATGGGGTCACACACACTACTTCAAACGGCCCGCTCCATTTTGACTTGAGCTTTCCCGGAAACAACCTCAGCCGACAGTTGAGTAAGAACACCAAATCCCCCACCTTGAACTCTTTTCCTCAAGTATACTTGTCGTGAAGGTATTTAATTTTATCTTTATATAGGGACGAACTAGAGTAGGCATGGAATCTAAATTCGTCAAGCTCATTGAGTTTCTCCACCCGAAGATTAGCATCAACATCCCACTCAAGGTTCAACTTCTTCAAGGCCGACATGGCCTTGTGCTGTAACTCAACCGGTAGATGGAAAGCTTTCCCAAACACCAACCGATACGGAGACATACCAATCAAAGTCTTTTAAGCAGTCCTATAAGACCATAGAGCGCCATCCAACTTCTTTGACCAATTGGTCCTATTTGCATTGACCGTCTTTGACAATATGCTTTTGATTTCCCTATTGGAGACTTCAACTTGTCCACTTGCTTGAGGGTGATAGGGGGTAGAAACTTTGTGATTGACACCATACTTTGAAAGAAAAGTGTCAAAATCTCTATTACAAAAATGAGACACCCCATCACTTATGATTGATCTAGGAGTACCAAACCTTGTAAAAATGCTCTTTTTGAGAAATACAATAACACTCCGGGCCTCATTGTTGGGCAAAGCCACGGCTTCAACCCACTTTGAAACATAATCCACCGCCACGATAATGTAAGTGTTCCTACAAGAGCTAACAAATGGGCCCATGAAATCAATTCCCCATACATCAAAAATATCAACCTCAAGGATAGTATTGAGAGGCATCTCATCTTTCTCTGAAATTCCACCCGCTCTTTGGCACTCGTCGCATCTTTTCACAAATTCACCTGCATCTTTGAACAAAGTTGGCCAATAAAACCTACAACTAAGAACTTTAGAAGCCGTCCTTGCCCTGCCATGATGGCTACCATAGGGAGAGGAATGACAAGCCTCCAAAATACTCAATTGCTCTTCCTCCGAGACACACCTTCGGATCACACCATCCGTGCAAATCTTGAACAAGTACGGCTCATCCCAATAGAAGTCCAAACTATCCCACTTGAGCTTCTTCCTTTGGTTAGAAAAGAGCTCACATAGGATTATTCTGGTCACAAGGTAATTAACAACATCGGCAAACCATGGCATATCATTCACCGACACCGAAAGGAGTTGCTCATCAGGAAATGAATCATTGAAGGCCATAACAAGGCCTCCCTTCCTCTTCCAAGCCGGACAAATGATTTGTAACTTGGTTTTCACTACCCTTCCGATCCACAATTTCTAGATCAAACTCTTGAAGTAGTAACACCCATCGCATCAACCTTGCCTTGGAGTCTTTCTTTGTCATCAAGTACCTAAGGGCGGCATGATCGGTGTGCACTATGACTTTAGCCCCCATAAGATACGACTGAAACTTTTCCATTGCAAACACTATAGCCAACAACTCTTTCTCGGTAATCGTGTAGTTCCTTTGAGCCTCATTCATGGTCTTTCTTGAGTAGTACATCGGATGAAACATTTTATTAACTTTTTGACCAAAAACAGCCCCAACCGCAACGTCACTTGCATCGCACATGAGCTCGAAGGGCAAGCTCCAATTTGGTGTTGTAATGATAGAGGTAGGGGTCAACTTAAGCTTCAGAAGCTCAAATGCTTGCATACATCCCTCATTAAACACAAACTTGGCATCCTTCTCTAGTAGCTTGTACAAGGGGTTTATCACCTTAGAAAAATCTTTTATAAACCTCCGGTAAAACCCCGCGTGCCCAAGAAAACTCCTCACCCCCTTGACAGAAGTGGAGGGAGGAAGCCTTAAAATCACCTCTATCTTGGCTTTATCAACTTCAATCCCATGCTTTGAAATTTTGTGGCCTAACACTATGCCCTCCTCAACCATGAAGTGGCATTTTTCCCAATTGAGTACGAGATTTGTGTCTTAACAAAGGGCCAACACTCTATCCAAATTTCCCAAACACTCTTTAAATAAATCACCAACCACACTAAAATCATCCATAAAGACCTCCAAAACTTCTTCCACCATGTAGGTGAAAATAGCCATCATGCACCGTTGGAATGTCGCCGGGGCATTACACAACCCGAATGGCATCCGTGAGAAAGCAAAGTTGTCACATGGACAAGTAACTGAGGTCTTCTCTTGGTCCTCCGGAGCGATTAAGATTTGATTATATCCCGAGTATTCATCCAAAAAGCAATAAAAAGTGCGCCCACGTTGGCATCTACTTGCAAGTTAGTGAGACACGAGGAAAGAATAACTGGTAAATTAGAACTAGGGCCTAAGAATTCATACCTGAGGTATGGAGGAAGTGGTTTCAACTCCAATACCAGTGGCTCCTCAATTGATGGTTTGGTTAGTGGAGTCTTCCGGTTTTCAAGATCCAAAGACAATTTTCTAGGCTCATAGGAATAAGAGCCAATCCCATGTAAGGTCTTTACGCACTCCACTCTGCTTGCATCATCATTAACATCAAGATTTAATAGCACGGCCTCAAAGGGATCCTCCATATTGATAATAGCACTAGTGTCATCCACAATCACAGCTGTGACAAGGTCTACAAATGACCACACCTTGGTGTTATTGGGTTGCTTCAAAGACATGCACATATGAAAGACAACCTTTTCATCACCCACCCGGAAGGTGAGTTCCCCTGCTTCCACATCTACCAATGCCTTCCCCATAGCTAGGAAAGGTCTGCCCAAAATGATAGGAACTTCATAGTCCACCTCACAATCCAAAATCACAAAGTCAGCTAGCAAGATAAATTTGTCCACCCGGACAAACACATCATCAATAATACCCAAAGGTCTTTTCATAGATCTATCCGCCATTTGTAACCTCATGGAAGTTGGCCGAGGTTGCCCAATACCCAAAGTCTTGGAAACTGAGTAAGGCATCAAATTGATACTATCTCCCAAGTCACATAAAGCTTTGGCAAAATCCGCACTCCCAATGGTGCAAGGAATGGTGAAATCATCGGGATCCTCTAGCTTCGGGGCCACTGAATGCACTATAGCACTAACTTGGTGAGTCATCTTTATAGTTTCACAATCCATAGAACGCTTATTTGTGACCAAGTCTTTCATGAACTTTGCATAGCCTGGCATTTGTTCAAGGGCCTCCACCAAAGGCACATTAATGGACAAGCTCTTTATCATATCAATGAACTTTTTGAACTGATTGTCATTTCTCTGCTTTGCGAGCCTTTGAGGATAAGGTGGAGGTGGCCTTAGCAAAGGAGCCTTGTCTTTTGGCACAACCGGCTCTGGCATGTCAATCACGTGTTCCCTAGATGGTTTCACGGCCTCTTGAGTTTCCACCTCGGCCTCATTAATGTGAATCCTCACTTCATTGTTCACAATTTCATTAACCACATCTTCAACTACCAAAGTAACTTCATCTTCTTGCAACTCAACATCATCATCACAACTTGCTTTTGTTTCGAGGCATTCATATCACCGCCTCTCCCACTTCTTATCATAACTGCCATGACATGATTGTTTCCACCCTTTGGGTTCACTATCGTATCACTTGGTAGAGCACCCTTCGGGCGAGTATTTAATGATTGAGATATTTGGCCTAATTGTACTTCCGAGTTTCTGATAGAGTTATTATGGGAAGCCAACTGTGCATCCGAATCCGCATTCTTCTTCATCATTTGTTCGAACATCATTTCAATTCTCCCCATATCATTGTTAGAATAACTAGGACCCTGAGAAGGAAATGATGGTGGATTGTTCGGTTGTTGGTATATTGGGGGCCTTTGAAAGCCTTGCCCCCGGTTTCCTTGGTTCACATTGTTCCATCCACCTTGAATGTTTTTGTTGCCTCAATTGTTATTATTACCATTCTAATTCCCTTGGTTGCCTTGATTGTTGTTCTGATTGCGTAGTTGTTGTTTTGGTTATTGTTCCCCAGTTACCACTATTTTGTTGTTGATTGCCCCAATTGCCCTGGGGTCGCCACTGTTGTTGGTTGGAAGAGTTGACCTGTTGGCCTTGATAGTTGTTTACATATTGGACCTCTTCACTTTGGTCATCAGAACCATCATTTTGAAACCATCACATGCATCCTCAAATTGCTCAGAATTCCCTTGATTTTGTTGCCTTCTTTGCCTTCTCTTGTTGACAAGCATATTAACACCCTCCATGGCATTCACTTGGCGAGGATTTTGGACTTGTTGCAACTGTGCCTTAGCCAATTGGTTCATAGTAGTTGTCAACTCAGCTATAGCTTGCCCATGGTTATATAATTCTTTATGAAAATGAATAACCGTAGGGTCACCTTGAGGAACATTAGCTCTACTTTGCCATACAGAATAAGTGTCGGCCATCTCATCAAGTACGACACAAGCTTCATCATAAGTCAACTTGATAAAATTACCCCCGACTAATTGTCTCAATATGCATTGGTATTGATGCCATGGTAGAAAGTTTGTTGCAACATATTATCCATCATGTCATTATTGGGGCATTCCTTTACCATCGTTCTATACCACTCCCAAATCTCATGCAAAGGTTCCGTGGGCTCTTGCTTGAAGGATAATATCTCATCTCGAAGTGCCGCCATGTGACAAGGTGAGAAAATTTAGCAATAAACTTATTCGTCAACTCATCCCAAGTTGTGATGGAATGGTTGGGAAGTCTCTCTAGCCAATCCAATGCTTTCCCCCGAAGTGAGAATGGGAAAAGTCTTAATATAAGAGCATCCTCATACACATTCGTCTGTTTGCTCCCCCAACATATATCCATGAACCCCTTGAGATGTTTGTAGGCATTTTGATTCGCACCGCCCGTGAAATACCCACGCTGCTCAAGTAAGGTCAACATCACATTGGTTATCTGAAAATTGCCCGCCCGGATTCTGGATGGGACAATAGAACTTGCATAGCCTTGGTTCACGAGCACCCGAGGAACCACTCTTGGAGGTGGCGGAGGAGGGTCTGGAACATTTTCATTAATATTGGCCTAGCGGCCTCTTCGTGGTCCAGGAGGTACAAGGGGCACCTCATCCTCTCCAATTTCATCAACCTCCTCCCCCGCAAGCACGTTTCCAAGAAGGCCATTAGAATTTAAAGACATTTTATACCTGAATAACTGACACACAAAAATTAGTAACAAAGAAGGAAAGAATAACAACACACAAAACTACTAAATAGATAGCCAAAACCGTTAGCTCCCCAGCAACGGCACCAAAAAGTGATCGCTTCAAACTCCGCACAACTAATAAGTAGCAAGAGAGGGTCGCAATAGCTTTTACCCGATTTTGGGTCGGGACCAAATCCACAGAGAGCTAGAATTGGAATCAAGTATCTATCTAGTTTAGAATTACGTGTGTTCCAAATTGCACTTCTTATCATTTTTGGATATTCGTTATAGTTTTACTTGTATCAAACTACTAATTGTAAATGCAACTAGATTAAGCTAAGATTTAAATATTGCAAGTTGTATCTAATAGCTTAAAGGTCACTAGGGTAGTGGCATCCGCCTAGGTGGTCAATTGACGGGTACTTGAAACTAAGGCATAATTGACATGATTGGGGAGTATGATATAACCGTTGCACTACTTTACCCACTCTACACCTCTCGGTCGTTTAAGTGATTTGGCCCAATTGACTTTCTCCAGACCAATTGGCTATGCAAGTTTACACAAGCAACTAAGGTTCAAGTCGGGTATTACTCTCTCGAGGTTTTACCCTTTAATTGGGGTTATCAATCTCTTGAATATGCCCCAATTCCTTGTTGGCTCAATTTCGGAGACTTAGGCTCTCTTTTTCAAGTAGAGCCCTAGTCAACTAAACACAAACTAGTGTTTGCAACCACTAATTCAGTAATTAACCATGAAATTGACCCAAATACCAAACACCTGTCACACCTCCTTTTCTTACCGCTATGGGGGAAGCCTATTTACTACACCCCGGGAAGGAATATAATAAAAGGAAGGAGTTTTTCCAATTTAAGGACAGTCGGAACGGGATCTATTTATTTAATTTCAGAGTCGCCATTTGGGAGAATAATGGTGTCCCAAGTCACCGGATAAATCCCGAACCGAGGAAAGTTTTGACTCTGTTACAGTCTGCGAACTAGAAATCCAGATAAGGAATTCTGTTAATCCGGGAGAAGGTATTAGGCACTCCCGAATTCTGTGGTTCTAGCACGGTTGCTCAATTGTTGTATCCATTTTTATCTGATTTCATATGTTTCGTTTTATGTGCATTTAGTATTCCGCTTTATTATTCAAAGAATTGCAACG
>MU735200.1:0-13058 GCA_026770625.1 Nicotiana glauca
AACTTCCAACTTTAGCTATTTAGATCCGAAACACGTCAAACGACGTCCGATTTCGACCAAATTTCACAGAAAGCGGTTAACGCATATTTAAGACATGTTTCGGGCGTCAGAACCAAAATACGAGCCTGATACCTATATTTTCTAGCTCATTTTCATTTTTATTTTTCCTTAATAATTTCAGAAAATAATTTAACAGAAAAATTCTTTTACCGGGGTTCTAGACCTCGGATTTCGACTCCGGGCACATGCCCGAGTCCCATATTTTTCTAAGGACCTTCCGGGACCATCATATCATGGGTCCGAGTCCGTTTACCCAAAATGTTGACCAAAGTCAACTATATCAATATTAATATCATAATTCTTCAATTTTTTTTTTACAGAATTCACATATTTTAACATAAAAAAAAACTTTATGGCTTCGCGCCCAGACTGCGTATGCAAAACGAGGAAACTAAAAATGAGGTTTTCAAGGCCTCGGAAGCGCGGAAAAAGGGAGAAATACGGTAATGACCCTTTGGGTCGTCACAATATTGTTAGCAATTATAAGAACAAGTGGTGTACCAGCAACGATTTTATTTATGAGGTCGTACAACCCACTTTAGATTTGATATACTTCTTCAAATAACTGAAATAACCATCATAAATATATCAAATCAGAGCACTAGTGCTAAATTTATAAGGAAAGCAAAAGTGATAATATTGGATGAATCGCATTTGGCTAAGCATTAAACAATCGAAACAATCGCCTAGAGTTTTAGAGATATGTTGGATATTGATGAAACGTTTGGTGGAAAAGTAATAGTTTGGGAGGTGATTTCCATCAAGTACGATTAATAGTTCTAAAATTGACCAAAGCAGAAACTGTAAAAGCTAGCTTGCCAAAATTATACTTATGACCTCAAATGAAAAATATTTAAATGACAAGAAATATAAAAGTAAGAAAAGATCCAACATTCAGTGACTTCTTGCTTCGTGCCGGAAACGAATAAGAGCATCTTAAAAAGATGATTTGGTTCTTCTAGAACACTTGGTTATCAACCCCAATAATAATAGTAGTGCATTTAATAAGGAAAATATATATTTTTCATCGTTAGATTAAAACATAATTTGTGTAAATTACATGGTAGAAATTAAAGATCTATCTTAGCTAGCAAAAACGAATATATTGATCAACTAAATAAAATGTTGATTGCTAAGTTTTATGGTAAAAACAAAATATTTTTCAGTTTTGACTCAATTGAAGATGATACCAACAATAACTACTAATAAGAATACTTAAATACTTTCATACCAAATGGCCTTCTACCGTACACGTTTGTTGTCAAGTTCATTATTTTTTACCTATGTTAGTGTCACCATATATATATATAATAGTTCAAATTGATTTTCTATTGCATATAGGTTAATTTTGAAAAAACGTATGTATGTCATGCTACTGAAAACTTAGATCCGCTGAATAGCTTATGTAATAGTACTCGTATGCTATATAGATTTTTTGACAATAACGGCATACATGCAGAACTTATGATACTGGTCAATATGCTTCTAAGTGTATGTTTATTCCCGAATTCAACTTTTGTATTCCGAAACTAAAGAATATCCTTTTAAGTTTGTGTGAAAATAATTTTCAGTATGTTTATATTTTATACTTATAATAAATAAAGCACAAGGACAAACATACTAAATATTGAACTATATTTACCACAATATATTTTCTTACAAATAACTATATGTTGCACTTTCAAAAGAGATATCAATATCGACAACAAGAGTTCTAGTTATAGCAGAGTAACCAAAGCATTAGAAGGAAACATATACAAAAAAAACACTGTCCTTATAGAAGTATTCAATAAGATACCATCACATTAAATACCTTTAAACTATAATACATATTTATCTACATAATATGCCTAATATTGATCATTTATGTAAGTTATTATGATATCCATTAATTTTGGATTCACATATTATGCTATTGTAATAATATTTTTCGACATTTAGATGATTGTTGTAGTATTATATATAAAATTTCTCTCATTAATTAAATTTATTATTCCTTTATATAAACAAATATTTAAACCATCATGTGCCATTATTAAAGTGCAACGCACGTTTATAGATACTAGTTATTGTTCAAATATGTTTTTCAGATTAATTGGCCAAGTACAAACTATTTTTTCTTAGAATTACTTTTTCGAAAAGTACTACTTGGACAAACAAGCTATAAGGCCTAAAGCTTAGTCCAGAGTTTGAAGAGAATTTACCCTCTTTTTTTCTCTAAAAAAATCAATGTTAGAATACATCGGAAGCTAATTAACACATAAACATGCACTATGCCGTAAGTAAATTAAGAAGGTCAGATATTTTCGACAGCGTTATATTTTTTGTTGAAATATACATGATGTTATGTTAATATGCTTCAGCTTCACGTATTGTGAAACTGAAATAATGCAAAAATTGACGTAAGTAGCAAGAAACAAAGTAGAGGAGGCATATTCTGTGATTAGCTGGTTTTGCTTCGATATCTGGAAAATTAATTTGTTTTTAGAGACTCGGGAAATTTGGTAATAATTGGTTAACTAATCTCAGGGATCACCATATTCCCATTAGGGAATGGTATCATCAAATGGACTGATGTCTTTCCTTTCATTGCGTGGAATAGGGGTGTACATAGGTCGGGTTGGTTCGCATTTTTCAATTATCAAATCAAACTAATAGTATCGAATTTTTAAATCTATAAACCAAACCAAACCAACGAAGTCGGGTTTTTCAATCTCGGGTTTTTCAGGGTTTTTTTTCCGATAAGTCTTCATATCACAAATATATAACTTGTGCTCCACATATTTCTCTCCTACAAGGATACAACTATATAATGTATTTTTCAAGAAAATAATACAATAATATGAGATGAGTCATAGCATTATACTAAAATATTCAATAACAAAAATACTAAAATCCATAAAGAAAATATTACTAAGTAATAAGCTGATAGTAGGTGAATTGAACTATGATTAAGCCCCAAAAGAACCACTTTCTTGTAGAGTTTTTATTGTGAAAGTGATAGCAAAATGCTCTTATTAGTGATTTTCATGTTTTTCAGGTTATATACATTAGAAGAAGGCTATGGAGTGGTCTTGTATCATTTATGGAAGAAAAAGAAGCCAATCGAATCAAAGTCGCCAAGTGAACCAATTGAAATACACAAACGAGGCCTGAAGGTGAACTGCCGCGGTCCCAGCGTGGGCGCATTAGGACCGCGGTGAGCTGTCAGAGGAGATTCAGAGAGGCCTTTTGGCCGCGGTCCCAGCGTGGGCGCGGTAGGACCGCGGCAGGCGACGAAAATTTAAGGGACTAAAGTGCAAATTGCGAAATTCTTAGTCCAAAACCCTATTTAAATACTAGAACTCGCCCAAGGAGGCATGTAACATTATTAGAGAGTACTTTGGCAAGAAAAGTAATTGTGAGAGATCACCCAAAACATCTTTATTTCTTTTCTTCTTTATTTTCTTGAAATTTATGATTATGAATCTTTTAGTATTTGATTTACCCATTATCATGAGTAGCCAAAAACCTTAATCTAAGGTTTTGGTGGAACCCGTTGGGAGTTACTTGGTTGTTTTATCAATATAATTAGATTTGGTTGTTAATCTCTAATTGTTCATCTATGTTTTGATTGTGGAATAGTTGAAAGGGCCCTTAATTATCCGTTCCTATTTATTGTGTATCTTCTTGAGAGAGAGTGCATATTTAGGTGATTGTATGAACAACATCACTCCCGGAGTATAGACGAGAGTCATAACCGAGGGTTTAGGGGTTGGATTAGAGATAACGAAACCCCGGGTGCAATCTAAGTGAACCGTATTGTGAAATTAGCTAGCGTAGCTTGAGAAAGTGCGTCTAGTAGATTATTATAATTACTTGAGAAAGAATTATGATAGATGGAGGGTTCATGATTGTTAGAGATAGTTAAATCATAATTATAAGAAATACACCAACCGAGGAAAAGACCAACGGGGGAAATCATTGCCTTAGACCTTCTCTATATTGTTTACACATCAAGCTTAGTTAATTTTCAGTTATTCATTACTTTCAGTATTAGTTGTTAGGAAATCAACAATTGTGAATCAGAAAGTTTGGTAAAACAGGTTGTGTGAATTGAGTAAATTCGATAGTGGTAATTGGTAGGTTAATTCTCTGTGGTTTAACTCTGGGCTATAATACTCAGATTATATTTGCAATGCCCTCATAGTCTTTTGTGAGACTCAGTTGAGCGTGACTAAATTTTGGCGTCATTGCGGGGGAATTAACGGTGTTATCAATCACAATTGAAAGAAATACAAGATTCCAACTGTAATCCGTTTTCTCTTTACCAATGTTTACATTGAAATTCTAACGGTTGAAATCTTGTGGAAAGCAGGTATATGCCTAGAAATTCTTCGAAGACTGGAGAACTAATAGAAGGACTCTTAGACCCCGAAAAAATATTCAGGGCATTGAACCGTGCATACAAAGGACTTCAACAAACTCAACCAATGAATCAACTCGAATTTGGCATGGGTGACGTGAACAACGCCAACGGAAACAACAGGAATGAGCAAGTTGGCCTGGAAGTCAGGGTAGTGGCACCTCTTGTACCAGAGGCTACACTTTATGACTGGGCACAGCCCACATCGGACAATCTGGCCACTGCCATAGCTGTGCCTGCAATTTAAGCGGAGACATTCCGAATCACCAACAACATGCTACATCTGCTGCAGAATAAGGGATTGTTCTCCGGGTCAAGCATTGAAGACCCTTAACATCACTTGAAAAATTTTCTGTCAATTTGCATGACCCAAAGGTAGCCTAATCTGACTCCTGAAGCTATCAAGTTGCTCCTATTCCCATTCTCAGTAACCGGGATAGCTCAGACTTGGTTAAATTCACTCTCGATCAACTCTATCACCACTTGGGAGGAATTAGTCAAGCAATTCTTGAGCAAGTTCTACCCACCTAACAAGATTGCACAACAAATTGATGATATATTGCAGTACAGGCAGCATGCCACTGAGTCCTTGCAGGAAACTTGGGAGAGATTTAAAGGGATGCTTGTGAAGTGTCCTCATCATGGCATTCCGGATTAGATGCTTGGCCAGAGATTCTACATGGGTCTAACTGATAACTTGAAGGATAATGTGGATGCTTCAGCTGGAGGTGCATTCTTAAGCAAAACATTTACCGAGTGCAAATTTCTCTTAGACAAGATGTTACAAAATGCGGGGTGGATGACTGGAGGTGCAACACTGGCACCCATAATACATTTCGTTCCATTGGATCCCAATAATTCACAGGAAGAAAACATGGCCACACTCCTAACCCAGATGAGCTTACTGACAAAGAAGATTGATGAGATGGGTACAAAACAGGTGCACATTGTTGATACAACAAATGGAGGATTATGTACACCATGTATTAATCAGTCCTATATTTGTTCGTGGAGCGGAGAAGGTGAAAACCAAGGGGTCCGGGAAGATATGAATTATGTCAACAATTATGGGGGCCAGAGACAAGGAGCACAACAGTGGAGACCCCGCAGAATCAGCAGTACAGGCCTAATATGCAGCAGCCTGGGGTATGCACCCTCAAAATCAATTAGTGCCCGTGCCTTATCAGAAACCGCAGGGTTATCCACAGCAGAATCTGCAACAATTGGTTTATCAACCACCCCATCAGCAGCAAGACAACAACATGGTGGAAATTAGAGGTATGCTTCAACAACTTGTTGGGACAAATAACAAAGTACAGGAAAATTTGGCAGTCCATGATTCAGCCATCAAGAATATGGAAACACAGCTGGGTCAGATGTCCATGGAATTGAACAACCGCCATCCGAGAACTTTACCTACAGACACAAATGTTAATCCCAAGGAGAAAAATCTGAATCAGCTGATGGCAGTCAGTCTAAGGTATGGTAGAGATTTAGATCGAGAGCAAGAAATTTCACAAGCCAGCAAGAACACTACACCAGCTACTCCGGTGCCATTAGAGGAAGAACATCCAGTGGAACTCACTGAAGTAGTGGTTGAGCAGAGTCAGGAGGGTAAAGGCAAAGAAAAGGAGACCGAGCAAGTTGCAGAAGAGGTGGCACCTCTTGTGCCAGACACTCCTAGCAAAGAAAAACCAGCAAGTAGTGCCCAAAGGGTGATCCCTGCACCCTTCCCTCAGAGACTGGTCAAGCAAAAGAAGGCAGACCAATACAAAAAGTTTATGGAGATACTGCATCAAATCTAGTTGAATATTCCATTGATGGATGTGTTGAGGGAGATGCCCTGTTATGCCAAGATGATGAAAGACTTAATGTCAAAGAAGTTTGATTTTCAGGATCTATCCACTGTAACTCTGACACAAACCTGCAACGCAGTGGTGGCAAAACCGATAGCACAGAAGATGTCCGACCCAGGTAGCTTTACTATTCCATGCACCATTGGGAGTTATGATTTTGCAAAGGCATTATGTGACTTGGGAGCCAGCATAAATTTGATGTCGCTGGCTATATACACCAAATTGGGCATCAGTAGGGCCAGGCCGACTTCAATGCTACTCCAGCTGGCTGATCGCACTGTGAAAAGACCTATAGGTATTCTTGATGATGTGCTAGTGCAAGTGGGGAAGTTCGTGTTCCCTGCAGACTTTGTGATTCTGGACTGTCAGGTATATGAAGAGATACCCCTTATTTTGGGGAGATCATTTTTAGCCACTGGGAGTGCACTGATAGATTATGAAACTGGGGAGCTTAAAATGAGATTGAATGATGAAGAAGTCATATTCAACTTTCAACAATCAGTGAGGAGACCCAGCGAATATGCAAATTGCTCTATAGAGGAAGCAGTTGATGTAATTCTACAAGAGGATGATAGGGCCCTGACTGTGGGGGACACATTGGAGGCATGCTTGACAAACTTAGATGAAATGGATGGAGAAAGTTTAGCTGAATGGGTAATGGCATTGGAAGGACGAGGATTTTGGTCAAGGGAACCGCAGTTTGAGTCCCTTGAGCTGGAGAAAAGGGTCACTCCTCCAGCCAAGCCATCAATAGAGGAACCACCTAAGCTGGAGCTAAAACCACTCCCCGATCATCTCAGGTATGCATTTCTAGGCCCTGATTCGACTTTACCTGTTATTATTTCATCCTGTTTGCTAGATGTGCAGGTAGAGAAGATTTTGCAGGTACTGATGGAAAACAAGACTGCCATTGGGTGGACCATGGCTGATATAAAGGGTATCATCCCAGCTTTCTGCATGCATAAGATTCTCTTGGAAGAAGGGCACAGACCTTCCAGGGAACACCAGCGAAGGCTGAACCCTAACATCAAAGAAGTTGTAAAGAAAGAGGTGATCAAATGGTTAGATGCGTGAATTATTTTCCCCATCTCTGATAGTAATTGGGTCACCCTGTCCAGTGTGTCCCGAAAAAGAGGGGTATGAATGTTGTAAAACGACAATAATGAGTTGATCTCAACTCGTACAGTTCTAGGGTGGTGAATCTGCATGGATTACCGAAAATTAAACACCGCCACCTGCAAGGACCACTTTCCCTTACCCTTTATTGATCAAATATTGGACAGGCTGGCTGGTAGGTCACACTTTTGTTTCCTAGATGGATATTCGGGGTACAATCAGATTTCAATAGCCCCCGAAGATAGAGAGAAAACATCTTTCACCTGTCCGTATGGCATCTTTGCCTTTCGGAGAATGCCCTTTGGGCTTTGTAATGCACCTGCGACTTTTCAATGGTGCATGTTAGCTATCTTTATAGATATGGTGGAGGACAATATGGAAGTCTTTATGGATGATTTCTCCGTGGTGGGAGATTCATTCGAAGACTGTCTTCACAACTTAAGCAGAGTGCTCAAAAGATGTGTGGAGACAAACCTGGTACTAAACTGGGAGAAGTGCCATTTCATGGTACAAGAGGGGATAGTCTTGGGACATTGAGTGTCCACAAAAGGTATTGAGGTCGACCATGCTAAGGTTGACGTGATTGAGAATTTACCACCGCCCACTTCAGTAAAGGCGGTGAGAAGTTTCCTTGGTCACACCGGATTCTACCGGCGTTTCATAAAAGACTTTTCCAAAATTGCTAACCCATTATGCAAAATCCTTGAAAAGGAGTAACCCTTTGTGTTTTCTAATGATTGCAGGTTGGCATTTCAGGAACTGAAGAAGAAATTGACCACTGCACCCATCATTGTTGCGCCCGACTGGGAGCAACCATTTAAGCTCATGTGTGATGCTAGCGACTATGCTATAGGAGCAGTCTTGGGGTAGAGAAAAGACAAGCTAATGCACCCGATTTACTATGCAAGCAGGACGCTAAGCGGTGTACAGCTCAATTACACAGTGACGAAGAAAGAGATGTTGGCAGTCGTGTTTGCTTTTGACAAGTTCCGATCATATCTGATTGGTTCCAAGGTAATTGTATATACTGACCATGCAACTCTCAGGTACCTCATTGAGAAAAAGTAGTCTAAGCCGCGCCTGATTCGTTGGGTGCTGCTGTTGCAAGAATTCGACCTTGAAATCCGTGACCGTAAGGGCACAGAAAATCAAGTCGCTGATCATCTGTCACGACTTGAAGGAGCTAAAAAATCAGTTGAGGTCGAAGAAATTCTGGAAACCTTTCCAGACGAGCAGCTGCTCGCAGCCAGTCTTGAGGATGCACCATGGTATGCACATTTTGCAAACTACCTGGCTTGTGGTATTGTTCCTGATGACCTATCTTCTGTTCAAAAGAAAAAGTTTTTTCGTGATAGCCGCATGTATTATTGGGATGAACCTCATTTGTTTCGAATTTGCGTTGATAACATTATCCGGATGTGCATCCCCGAGATAGAACAATCTTCAATTTTGCAGGCATGTCACACTGTAGCGCATGAAGGACATTTTGGAGGGGTCAGAACAGCAGCGAAGGTGCTGGCGGCCGGATTCTTCTGACCAACTGTATTTAGAGATACATACCTCTGGGTAAAGGGCTACAATGAATGCCAAAGAATGGGAAACATTTCCCGTTGCCATGAGATGCCACTGAAACCAATTCAAGAAGTAGAGGTGTTTGAAGTGTGGGGGATAGACTTCATGGGTCCCTTTGTCAGCTCATTCGGTAATAAGTACATACTTGTGGCGGTGGATTATATGTCTAAATGGGTGGAAGCTACAGCCTTGCCCACCAATTATGCACGAGTGGTGGTCGGATTCCTGAATAAGCACATATTTACCCGGTTCGGGATACCAAGGGCGATCATCAGTGACGGAGGCACTCACTTCTGCAATAGAGCCTTCGAGAAATTGCTTGCTAAATATGATGTGCACCACAAAGTAGCTACGCCTTACCATCCGCAGACTAGTGGGCAAGTTGAAGTGTCCAATAGGGAGATTAAGAGTGAATTAATGAAAACTGTAAACGCAACTCGAACGGATTGGGCAAAGAAGCTGGACGATGCACTCTGGGCCTACAGAACTGCATTCAAAATGCCAATAGGTATGTCACCGTACAAGTTGGTGTTTGGAAAGGCCTGTCATCTACCTGTGGAGTTAGAACACCATGCTTGGTGGGCATTGAAACTATTAAACATAGATCCCGAAGCAGCCGGGCAAAATCGACTAACGGAGCTGCACGAGCTAGAGGAATTTCGTTATCAAGCCTTTGAGAGCACGAGGCTTTACAAGGAACGGATAAAGAAAATGCATGATAAGCACATCGTGGACAGAGACTTCAAACTCGGTGATATGGTGTTATTGTACAACTCAAGGTTGAGATTGTTTCCGGGTAAGTTGAAATCCCGATGGTCTGGGCCATTCAGAGTGGTGCAAATGTTTGCTAATGGAGCTGTGGAGATTGAATCAAAAGACGGAACGAACAAATTCTCCGTCAATGGACAAAGGTTGAAACACTACCTTGGATCAGCTGACGAAATAGGGGATACAGTGGTGTCACATTTTAAAGAACCCCAATAAGAAAACGAGGAGTAGGAACTCCACTATTTGTGTCGTGCCGCGACGTTAAACCAGGCACTGCATGGGAGGAAACCCATGAATTGTTGTAAGTGTAATGTATAACCATAGATATATATAAAAAAATACTTTAGTACCAGAAAAATGCCTCCACCGCGGTCCCAGCGTGACCGCAGTGAGACCGCGGTGAAAGAGGCTCTCTGAAGTTTTCTCACCGCGGTCCAAGCGTGACAGCGGTAGGACCGCGGTGAAAGAGGCTCTATGAACCTGATCCACCACGGTCCCAGCGTGACCGCAGTAGGACCGCGGTGGTACACAGTCGGGCCAACCAGGGAAGTTTTTGAATTTTTTTTTATTTTCCTTTTCTTCTAATTTTGCCCCCCCCCCCCCCAATTAACCTCATCCAACCTCCCAACCCATTATTCCCCACTAACAAACACACGACCCAAACCCCCCCTCCCCTATTTCTTTCCCCAAATTCCCCTCTGTTCTTCTTCCACCCCAAACCCTAACCCCCATTACTCACCAAATTTCTCTTCTTTCAACTCTCTCCTCTCACCCACAAGGTAAGCTCTCTTCTATTCTCTTCTCTTTTCTTCAAATAGTTAGTGTAAATTAGTTTCCCAACCCTAGATTTTGTTGTAATGGATATATTGTATTTTTTTGTTTTCTCTTTTTATTTGATTCTTGTAGCCATGATTGATGCTTAGATGTTGGGTTTCATAATGTTTAACTTGTGGGGAAGGATTTGTAATGTTTTTGAGACCTAACTATAATTTTTTGGGCTAAGTTTGGTGATTGGGAATTAGATGGCCGAAAATTTTGTATTTGTTGTAATGTTTGGGAGCTCTTTGTGCTCATTATATTGGTTGTGGTGGTGGTGGTTGGAATATTTCATTGATTAAAGGTTGGGTGTGGTATTGTGGGAGAAAGTACCATGTTGATGGGAGTGTGATGTAGTCGTAGTATGGTTTGGCTAGTTGGGGCCACTTAGAAATTGGGTATTTTGGCATTGTTGGTCATTGATAATTGTTTAGTGCCAGGGGGTGGTGAAGTCTGAGTAACCATTCGCATGGCCAGTTTAGGATGTATTTGATAGTTGCCCTGGCTTGTTGCAGGTATTATGGCGTGAAAGAGGCAAAGAGGCTCAGCTAGTACTTCCTAGGGGCCCACGTATGATGCCACTAGGTTCCAGTCTCCGGGGGAGGAGGATGCATTCCATGCAAAAGCCACAAAAACCTTTGTCCAGGAGATTGCTGTGGATCGGGCTGCCCTCCGCATGGAAAGCCCAGCCATGTATGAAGAGATACGGCGGAGGGAAATGGAATTTTTGTTTGAGGAGCCCGAAACAGCGAATCCAATGCTAGTCCAGGAATTCTATGCAAATTGCCCGGAGCATTTTAGCCGGGAGGTAATTGTGCGTGGCAAGGTGGTGGATGCTTCCATCCCTAAGATTCGGCAGGTTTTGCAGTTGCCCCAATTCATAGGTGATGTTGATCATTACCACGATGCTCATGGGGTTAATTGGGATACCTTGATTAACACAATCTTCCAGAATGGCCAACTAACTTGGATACAGGAGAACATCACCCTCCACTCTAAGTCCTTCACTCACGAGGCCAAGTGTTGGTTTAATATCATTTGCAACCGCTTCCTGCCTACAAGCAACTCCACCGATGTCAACCATCTAAGGGCTCTTCTGGTATGGTGCTTTGTCACCAAGCATGACTTTGATGCGGCGAGGCTCATTGGTGATGAAATGATCCTCCGATCCTCGCTGATGTCTAAGGGGTTTTATTTCCCCTCATTGGTGACTCGATTGTGTCTTATGAAGGGCGTTCCCACTCTGCCTACTGATGGCACAGTGCCCACCAAGATACCCTTTAGAACTTCTAGGATCAACGTGGGCAGAGATGTGCCCACGACCATAGATATTGATGATGAGGAGGAAGCCTCAGCACCAATGGCACCCTCCAAGAGGTCATATGACGAAGCCAAATCTTCCCGGTATCCCCACACTGGAGCCGGACTCTCTAGATCATAATCCACCCGGCCTATGATACGTTCAGTGGAGGAGGAGCTCGAGGACCTCCGTACCTCGGTTGATGGCCTGCATGTGAGGATGGATGCTATGTCTCAGCGCCATGCCAGGTCTGAGAACCGCATGATGGCGTGGTTCCATGCATTGGGACGAGCTTGTCATGTAGACCCCAGCACGGTCTCCAACTCCGACTGATACTCAGGGAAGTCTTCTTACCCTATTGCTCTTCATTTTTGTATGACATGGGGACATGCCATGTTTATAAGTGTGGGGTGGGGGAGACTTGTTGTTGTGATGTGTTGTGTTGTACATATTAAGCATGTTGTAATTTTATAGCTCGAGTGTTGTATCACCCTATATATAACTGACTCAGCCCAACTACGGACACTTGTCGACGGGTCTCTTGAGGGTCAAAGTTGGTTGTTTAAAAATAAAAATAAAAAAAATATATATAATAGGGTAAAGGACTCTTCTTGAGGATGGACTACTTGGATAGTACTCTTGAGGGAAGTAGTCCATGTAGATAATTTGTTTTTTATTTTCTTTTCTCCTTTTAGGTAGTGTAGTAATTCCCCCTTGGTTTTTCTTTTGACCACGGTTCTTTTCCAAGGGCTTTTTCTTGAACCGGGTTAGGTAGATTTTTTTAGGACTCTGGAGACTCTCTTAGATTATGAGGGGTAAGGGCAGAAATCCACCCTTTTGATATATACACCTGCTAACAACTAATCAAACATGAGAGTGCGACGTCTAGCCTCATATGTAGACTCATAATTTGTGCCTTAATTGTGTACACCTTGTCTTGCTTGAATATTCATTTGAGTGTGTTGACGAACTACTTCGGAATGAGTTACTTGCCAAGTGTGTGTGAGAATTACCTACATTATGTGCTTGAAATGTGATTCGTAGAACTTGCCCGGTGTGTTTGCAAAGCGAAATAGTAGTTTGGTTCAGTCTTGGAAGTGATATAGGCACTTCTTGTTGAGCCATATATATATATATATATATATATATATATATATATATATAT
>MU735206.1:11176-38811 GCA_026770625.1 Nicotiana glauca
TCTTTTGTCCCTGTTTTAATCAAAGAACAATTGGTTAGTATAAATGGTGGTTAGTTGCTGGCATTCTTGTTGGCCATGCTCCCGCCTTTTGTATTATATCATATATATTTTTGTATTTTTCTTGATTTTATAAAATTGAGAGATTAAACTAACTAGTTAAAGTCTAGAACTATTTAATAACTATTTTGTAGTAATTTCCAATTAAAATAATAAAATGCTAAAATGAACTATTGTTGTGATTTTCTTTAAATTGTTAAAATGAATTAATGCATATTTTTATATTTTTAACATGAGTTATTATGCCACGATTTAACACGAAAAATGCAACAAAATTCCTAAAAATTGTAAAATTATTCAATTTAAAACTTTTGGAATAATCTGCTTAGGGCAAAAATCACGTGCGCACAGATCCTACTCGAGCAAAGAGGATATTTTACAGGTGCCTCCGACCAAAATGCTTACAAGAACTTGAAGGGTTTCGTAGATACATGCTGGGGTAGCAAGCAGACTAACGTATCCGAGGATGCGTTGAGATTGAGGCTTTTCCCATTCTCTCTTTGGGGTAAAGCATTGGATTGGTTTGAAAGTCTCCCCAATCATTCTATCACCACATTTGATGAATTGACGGACAAATTTATTGCCAATTTCTTTTCTCCAAGTCACATGGCGGCACTCCATGATAAAATTTTGGCTTTCAAACAAGAGCCAGCGGAAGCATTGCACGAAATATGGGAGAGATTTAGAACTATGGTGAAAGAGTGCCCAAAAATGATATGAACGATGTGATGATTCAACAAACGTTCTATAGAGGCATCAACACAACCAACCAATGTATTGTGAACCAATTGGCCGGAGGAAATATTATGAAGCTTCCCTACAATGAACCTTGTGATGTTTTAGATGAAATGGACGATACTTCTTTGGCATGGCAAAGCCGAGAAAACGTTCTTCAAGGTGATCCTAATGTCATACATTTGTATAAGGAGTTGCATGACCACGGCCAAGCCATTGCAAAACTAACAACAACAATGGATCAATTGACGAAGGCGCAATTGCAACAAGTCCAAAACCCGCGCCAAGTCAATGCCACGGAAGGAGTGGATATGTTGAAAAGGAGGCAAAGAGGGCAACAACCTCAAGGAAATTTTGATAACTATGATGATGGTGGTGGTTATTCGAATGATTGTTATAATGATCAAAGCGAGGAAGTCCAATACGTCAACAACTACCAAGGGACTAGAGGAAATCAAGGGAACCAAGAATGGCGACCCCAAGGAAATTGGGGCAATTAACAAGGTGGTAATGGGAACAATAATAACAACCAAGGTAGAAATTGGGGGAACAACAATTTGGGTAATCAAGGGCATTAGAACAGGAACAATAACAATTGGAACAACAACAACAATAATCAAGGAGGGTGGAATAATAGCGGAAATCATGGAAACCGGGGGCAAGGCTTTCGAAGTCCCCCCATGTACCAACAACCGAACAATCCACCTCCCTTTCAATCTCAAGGGTCTAGTTCTTCGGGTAGTGATATAGGGAGAATAGAAATGATGTTTGAGCAAATGATGAAGAAGAACCAAGACTCCAATGCTCAATTGGCTTCTTATAATACCTCTATCCGGAATTTGGAGGTGAAAATTGGCCAAATCTCTCAATCATTAAATAGCCGACCTAAGGGTGCTCTACCAAGTGATACAATAATAAACCCGAAGAGAGGTAACAATCATGTGATGGCAGTTACAACAAGGAGTGGAAGAGGTGGTGATGTGCATGCCTCGAATGAAAATCAAGTTGTAAATGATGAAGTTGAGTTGCATGATGACAATGTGCCTTTGGATGTTGAAGATGTGGTTGAACCAAATATGACTAATGATGTGCGAATTGATATTGATGATGAGGCCGGGGTAGAGACTCAAGATGTTGTGAACCCGTCTAGGGAACACATTATTAATATACCCGAGCCAGTGGTGCCCAAGGCCAAGGCACCCTTGCCTAGGCCGCCCCACCTTACTCTCAATGGTTGGAAAAGCAAAAAGGTGACCTTCAATTCAAAAAGTTCATTGAAGTGATGAAGAGTCTTACTATCAATGTGCCATTGGTGGAGGCACTTGAACAAATGCCGGGGTACACAAAGTTTATGAAGGATTTGGTAACTAAGAAGAGGTCGATGGAGTGTGAAACAATTAAAATGATGCATCAAGTGAGTTCTATTGTTCATTTTATGGCCGTAAAACTCTAGGACCCCGGAGCTTTCACTATACCTTGCACTACCGGTAGTGTGGAATTTGCCAAGGCCCTTTGTGACTTGGGGGCTAGCATTAACTTGATGCCTTATTCGGTTTTCAAGACTTTGGGAATCGAACAACCTAGGCCAACTTTAATGAGACTTCAAATGGTTGATCGATCGATAAAGTGACCCTTGGGCATAATGGATAATGTTCTTATTCGTGTTGATAAAGTCATATTGCCGGCCGACTTTGTCATACTGGATTGTGAGTTGTACTTTGAAGTGCCAATCATTCTTGGGAGACCTTTCCTAGCTATGGGGAAGGTGTTAGTTGATGTTGAAATGGGTGAGTTGACATTCCGTGTGGGAGATGAGAAGGTGGTATTCTATGTGTGTAAATCAATGAAACAACCCAATAGCACGAAGGTGTGTTCATTTGTGGACATTGTCATAGCTGTGATTGTGGATGACACAAGTTCCATGATAAATGTTGAGGATCCTCTTGAGGTTGTGCTTCTTAACATGGATGTCAATGATGATGTCGGTAGAGTGTAGTGTGCTAATGTATTGCATGGTATGGGTTTATATTCATATGAGCCTAGAAAGTTATCTTTGGATCTTGAAAACCACAAAACTCCACCAACAAAGCCATCGATTGAGGAGACACCGGTGTTGGAGTTGAAGCCACTTCCTCCATACCTCAAGTATGAATTTTTGGGCTCTAATTCAACTCTTCTAGTTATTCTTTTTTCTTGCCTAACTAACATGCAGGTTGACGCCACTTTGGTGGTTTTTCAAAAGCGAAAAAAGCGATTGGATGGACATTGGCCGATATTCGGGGGATAAGCCCCGCATTTTGCATGCATAAAATCATCTTGGAGAAGGATGCAAGGCCTTCTCTTGAACATCAAAGAAGACTAAATGAGGCGATGCAAGAAGTGGTAAAGAAAGAGGCTATCAAGTGGCTAGACACATGTGTGGTTTACCCAATCTCGGATAGTTCATGGACCTCTCCGGTCCAATGTATGCCAAAGAAAGGAGGGATGACAGTAGTGACCAATGGCAACAACGAGCTTATTCCTACTCAGACGGTTACAGTTTGGAGAGTTTGTATGGATTACATGAAGCTTAATAAGGTGACAAGAAAAGATCTTTTCCCACTACCATTCCTTGACCAAATGCTCGATCGTTTTGCAGGTCGGGCTTTCTATTATTTTCTAGATGGTTACTCGGGGTACAATAAAATTCTAATTGCCCCGGAGGATCAAGAGAAGACGACCTTTACATGTCCTTATGGCACGTTCTCTTTCTTGAGAATGCCATTTGGACTATGTAATGTTCCAGCGACCTTCCAACGTTGTATGATGACACTCTTCACCGTCATGGTGGATGATATCTTGGAGGTCTTCATGGATGATTTCAGCATGGTTGGGGATTCGTTTGAGGAATGCTTGGTGAATTTGGATAGGGTATTGGCTAGATGCGAATAAACCAACCTCGTGCTCAATTGGGAAAAATGCCACTTTATGGTGGAAAAGGGTATAGTGTTAGGTCACAAGATCTCAAAGCAAGGAATTGAAGTTGATAAGGCAAAAATTGAGGCCATTTCGAGGCTTCCTCCCCTACTTCCGTCAAAGGGGTGAGGAGTTTTCTTGGGCATACTGGGTTCTACCGGCGATTTATTAAAGACTTTTTGAAAGTTGTGAACCCACTTTGCAAATTGTTAGAGAAAGAAGCCAAGTTTATCTTTGATGAAAAATGCATTGAGGCTTTTGAGCTTTTGAAGCACAAGTTGACTACAACTCCTATCATCACCGCACCTATTGGGGTTTGCCCTTTGAACTTATGTGTGACACAAGTGATGTGGTGGTAGGGGCGGTTTTAGGTCAACGAATTAACAAGATGTTCCATCTCGTGTATTATGCTAGCAAAACGATAAATAAAGCCCAAAGAAATTACGTGGTGACGGAGAAAGAGCTATTGGCTATTGTGTTTGCCATGGAGAAATTTTGACCTTATCTTATGGGGGCAAAGGTGATTGTGCAGACGGACCATGCCGCCCTTAGGTATTTGATGACCAAGAAGGACTCTAAAGCAAGATTGATGAGATGGGTGTTACTTCTTCAAGAATTTGATTTGATAGTGGACTAGAAGGGAAGTGAGAATCAAGTTGCGGACCATTTGTCCCGATTGGAGGAAGAAGGGAGGCCATGTGATGGCATTGAGATAAATGATACATTCCCCGACGAGCAACTTCTTTCTATTTCTATGTGTGATATGCCTTGCTTTGCAGACATCGCCAACTTTATTGTGACCGGAATCGTCCCGTGTGAGCTCTCTTCCAACCAAAGGAAGAAACTCAAGCAGGATAGTTTGGATTTTTATTGGGATGATCCGTATTTGTTTAAAATTTACACGGATGGCGTAACAAGAAGATGTGTCCCGGAAGGTGAACAATTGAGCATATTGGAGGCTTGTCACTCCTCTCCCTATGGTGGCCATCATGGAGGGGTGAGGATGGCTTTAAAGGTTTTGAGTTGCGGTTTCTATTGGCCGATGTTGTTTAAGGATGCTAGTGACTAGGTGAAGAGATGTGATGCATGTCAAAGAGCCGGCAGAATTTCAAAAAAAGATGAGACACCTCTCAATACGATTCTCGAGGTGGATAATTTTTGATGTTTGGGGCATTGATTTCATGGGTCCGTTCGTGAGCTCTTGTGGGAACATTTATATTCTCGTGGAGGTGGACTATGTTTCAAAGTGGGTTGAAGCCGTGTCTTTACCCAACAACGAAGCCCGGAGTGTTGTGCCATTCTTGAAAAAGAGCATCTTCACAAGGTTTGGCACCCCTCGTGCTATCATTAGTGATGGGGGTCCCACTTTTGCAACAAGGCTTTCGACTCATTGCTTGCTAAGTATGGAGTTAATCATAAAGTGATTACCCCCTATCATCCTCAAGCTATTGGTCAAGTGGAAGTTTCCAATCGGGAAATAAAGAGTATCTTGTCCAAAAAGGTAAATGCTAATAGGACCGATTGGTCGAAGACATTGGATGATGTTCTTTGGGCCTATCAGACGGCTTACAAGACCCCAATCGGTATGTCTCCATATCAGTTGGTGTTTGGTAAAGCTTGCCATATTCCGATGGAATTGGAGCACAAGGCTGTGTGGGCATTGAGAAATTTGAATTTGGAATGGGATGTTGCGGCAAATCTCCGAGTTGAGCAACTAAATGAGCTTGATGAGTTTAGATTTCATGCCTACTCCAGCTCGTCCTTATATAAGGACAAGATGAAGTACCTTCACGACAATTATTCTCGTGGAAAGGAGTTTAAGGTTGGGGATATGGTTCTTCTTTTTAACTCCCGGTTGAGGTTATTTCCGGGAAAGCTCAAGTTAAAGTGGAGTGGGTCATTTGAAGTGGTATGTATGACTCCTTTTGGTTCTCTTGATCTCAAGAACAAGAATGGTGAAATATTCCGGGTCAATGGGAATCATGTCAAGTATTATTTGGGAAAGTTTGATGACAGCCACGTGGTGGCACTCATTCATTTGAAGTGATTTGATGGTAACATGCGTCGTGCCGCGACATTAAATCAGGTGCTTCTTGGGAGGCAACCCATGTCTTATTTTTTTCTCTTTGATTTTCTCTGTAGATTAGGATTTTTGAGCTAATAATTCGTGAGATCTTGCAGGGATTGTGTTGAAACACTGCAAAGCCAAAAGAAATGATTATTGAAGTCTCTGAAGTTTGTCAGTGCGTCCACGGTGCATTTTTGCGCGGTCCGCGCTGGCATTATCCAAGGTTGCTAAGTCTCTGAAGTTTTCAGTACGGCCACAATGCAGTCCTGCACTGTCCGCGCTGACAGGACCGAAGAATGATGCTCTTTGAAGTTTTTCACATGGCCACATTGCATATTTGTGCGGTCCGCGTGAGATGCTTGTTATAATGCTGTGTGACAAAAACCCAGCGCGGTCCGCGGTCACTTTTACGCAGCTGCGCTGGTAGGTGAGTTCAGGGCCCCATAATTTTCTATAAAAAGGGACCTTAGGCCTCATTTTACACTTTTCGAAACTTGAACACCTGAGCCCTAAAATTCTACTGTTCATCTCTTAGACCATTCTTGTGTGTTTGCATCGAGTGCTTTGATTCTTAATATTCCTGGTAACATTTCTTACAAGTATCATTAATTAGTTTGTATTTTTCATTTTTTGTTTACTTCCCAGTAGTTGTAGCTTTTTCTTTCTTTCTGTTTTTCTTAGGTTTAATGATTAGGTTAGTTTTATATTAGTTTTGAAGGCTGAGCATGATTTTCACGTTGGGTAATTGAGTAGGGACAATTAGGATTCAAAGATAGAGCAAAAATGGAAAAATTTGTAAAACCCTAACTCAGTCCCTGAACATAGTGCAATGCGGCCGCGTGACATTATTGCGCGGTCCGCGTTGATTCTTCTGTTGAGCTTTAACTGTTGCCAGCGCGACCGCATTGCACTTTTTCGCTGTCCATGTTGGGAGATACTGAGAGTAACTTTTGGAGGTATTTGCCCAGCGCGGCCGTGCCCCACTTTTACGCGGTCCGCGGTGCCTCCAGTGCGACCACATGCCTGTTTTGCGCGGTCCGTGCTCCTATCACCTGCAGCATGTCCTGCTTTGTCTTGCTTCTATGCTATGAAATCAACTGTGTCCTCCTCTTGTGTTATTCATCTATTTCACTGCATGTGCTTAAACTAATAATGTTAAATGTGTGTTTTTACAGATCATGTTTAAACAAATAGGCGGTAAACAAATATAACAACCCGGGAGAGGTGGTGCCTCCTGAGGGGGTAAAGGCAAGAAAATAGCAAAACTCACTCCCCAGTCTAGGGAGAATATTAAAAAGACTCGAAAACTGATACGGGATGCTGATAGGGCTACCTTTCATTCTTCGGGGAGTGAGTATGCACCCTCCCAAAGCATCTCCTCGGATTCTATCCCAACTCATATAACCGACCCACTCTACCTAGCTGATACTCCTCCACCTTCCCCCTTAATTAAAAAACCAGTCAATGTAGTTTCAGATTCGTCTGATGAGTCCGTAGCCGGTAGTAAGCAATACTCCACCTCCCCCACAACTTCATTATCTGGGGAGAGTGCAGGCAATGGTGAGGGAGGTGAGCCTCAAGTTGGGGGAGTTGAAAGAACTAGAAATCCTCAAGCTTGGGAAGATCGATTCGTCAGTCAAGTGGCATTTCACAAGTTTAGGGAGTGGTGGCGGGTGAGGAAGCTGATACCGGAGAGAAGTTTTATTGACATAGACCTTTTACCCCACAACCCGAACGTGCAGAGGGAGTTTCGAATGAGGCATGGCAGGGAATTTTTCAAAAACAGGTGTATTTATGCTAATGAGCATATGGTTAGAGAGTTTTACTGTAATGTGGCTCATATTGTCAAGGATACGAAGGTAACCAAAGTGAGAGATAAAAAGGTGGTGTTTGATGGGAAGTCCTTAAATGACTACTTGAGGTTCAAGGATGAAGATGAGTCGCTCTACCTGGCTAAGTTGGCAATGGGTGAGGAAGTGCGACCTTGGTTGGCCCAGTTCTTGGCAATCCCAAGCACTGTCCCAATATGGTTGCAAGCAGGAATGAAGATTTACAGGAACACCTTGAACTTTGAGGCTCGAGGGTGGTTGACATTTGTATGCAGTAGGCTTGACCCTTCTACCTATGATCATACTATTCCACTTACCCGGGCCATGCTTGTTGCTTCTATTATGGTTGGGTAACCTATCAATGTGGGTAATGTGATATCGAGAGTGATTTCTGCTGTAGGACAGGAGACGACCACGAATGACCCTTTTCCCAACACCGTGTATGTACTTTAGGGATCTGAAGGTCAAGAAAAAAAGATTTGATGTCAATACAAAGCCTGTTGCTCCCTACTCGTGGTACAACAGGTGCGGACAACCCAAAGTCCAAGAAGTACCAACCACTCACCTTTGCCCCAACTGGCCAGTATGAGGAGCCAGTTGCGGTAGAGACTTCTATTGTGCCTTCCACCGAGCCTGCTGCCACTACAGTTACATAATGCCTCCAAGTCCTTCTTCTTCAGCTAGTCCCAGTACTTTAGCGGGCCCGGGAGTGCCATCTTCAAAGACTCATCCATTTACTGCCCACCAGTTGAGTCAGACCTTAGCTAGCTTGAACAACTGGATGTCGGCTGCGACTTCCAAGTTGTCCACCTTATCCTTTACTATTCAGACACAGGCAGCACCTCAGCCAGCCCAGATTCCTCAGTCCATTGAGGATACCTATAAGAAGCTCCTGGAAAACCAGGAAAAGATTTTGAAGACTCGACCACTTTGACTACCGCAGTGGAGTCACATGACAAAGCTCTGAAGGAGCTTGCCAAAGAGCACAAAAAGATGAGAAAGTGAATGGCGTATAAGGAGTCAGTGAAGGTGATTAGAGAGGATTTGGACAAGCTATTGGCAGATCAGATGCCTTTAGACTTGTTATTTAAGGATTCAACTACTCCAGCAGCATCACCAGAGCCACAATAAGAACAGGCACCCAGGCCTCCAAGGAAGAAGAGGAAGCTTCCCAGTATAGAGGGTGTAGTGATTGAGCTAGCAGAGGTTCAGGAGGGTCCCTCCAGTATTGCCCTCGACATTCAGCCGGTCCATGACCAGGCCCCAATCCCAGCAGCTGAGCAGCAGAAGGCCGGGAACTAGCCTGAGGTTCCCACCCATACAGAGGACCAGGGGATCACTGAGGATCCCATGCAGACGGACTAGGCTTAGGGAGCTCTTCTATATCCTTTATTTTGATCTTTTGTGCTATTTTGGTAGTTGGCATTGGGGACAATGCCAACTCTTATTCGTGGGGGTGCGCCCTACCTTTTTTTTACGGGATTATCTCGATGACTGTACATATTAGATTCTTATTTTATGTTCTGTTGATTTGATTTTCTAGATGGTCCGTATATAACTTTAGATTTTAGCTACTTTTCTCATACTTTTTATTTTCTTTGGTCCGTATATAAAGTTACATTCATCCCTCATTGTATATTCTACTCCCCCATTGTACATATTCATTTTATTTTTCTACTTTTGCGAAATTTTATGTTTTTAGCTTCGTAGATAGGCTCGTAACCTTTTGTTTTGTTTTTGGCATTTTCAATAAACCCTTGGTTTTCTTAATGCCACGGTTCTTTCTAAGGGTGGAGTATAGTGCGAACCGGGTGGCTCTTCCCAATAATAGATGGCGTGACAAACTTCTTAAGGGTTTGAGTCTATTTTTGATTTTTCTTTTGTTTTTGATATTTCGTAGTTAAGGGTACCTCCGGCAAATCTTCACTTGGGCCTAACATATTTGCCTTTGTCCCATGATCAAAGACATAATGTTGTGTTTAGGATGGTGAAAGTCGTGGCCTTGAGACTCTTGTGTTGACCAAACAATCATCATGTGGTCTTTTTGGACCATTGTGCGCTTGAATCGTAACTGAGGTCGTTGTGGGACCTCGACTCGATGTCTTTAGAAATCCCTTAGCATGTGTGGTGAGGAATCGCATTGTGAGTCCAAGTCCCGAGCCAATGGTCTAGAACTTGCCCTGAATGTTTGTTGAGGCGAAATCCTAGGTGAAATTTGACTTGAGAAGTGATTATAGGCTCTCCTTGATCCCAATGTTAAGTTGAACAATTCAATTACGTACCAATGAAATGATCCCTAGTTAACCCTTTCGAGCCTTGAACCTTTTTTTTTAAGAACCAATGTTACAAACCTATACCCGTTCTAAAAGATACCCTCTCTTGGCACCCAAAATCTTCCCTTGAGTAATGGAAAATGTCTAATTTGGGGGAGGAGAGAGAAGAAAGGAAACAAAGTGGTAAAAGGTACAAAAGCAAAAGGAAAAGGAAAGCAATGAAAAAGAAAGAAAAGAAAAAGACAAAAAGAAAGACCAATGTGAGAGAGAATTAAAAAAAGGGGATTCAAGGGAAACAAAAGTAGAAAAAGGAGAAATGATTTGAATTGCATAAGAAAGAGTGACAATGTGTCCCTCTAACCCCTTGAAAAGAAGTAAAATACTCAAATTAGTCAAGAAAGTGTGCCAAAATGAATCAAAGGAAGTTCTTAAGGTAAGATCGAACCCATTTGAACAAAAACATGTCCTACCATTACCCAAAAGCCTTCATAATGACTCCGAGCCTACATTAGTGGATACTTACATAAGGGGCAAGCATATGGTACCTAGAGTCGGACTTGTGACCTTCTTCTTGAGAGAGATGACTGAAAGTCCATCAACCTCGGTTTGTGTGTCAATACTCTAAAAGGTGAGGTTCGCTTAGGTAAAGTTGAGGATGTGTGAGTTGGGTTCCACAATGACCAAGGATTTGAGAAAAGTTCTTTGATGAAATGTGTCAACTCTTGATGCTCTTGTGTCACACTTGATCCATAGCTTTCAAAGTTTAAAATGTGTTAATGATGCATTCGTATTGAGGGCAATTGTTAGTCCCAATTGATGCTTGTTGAGGTTACTTTAGGATAGTTGGAATTGCTTGGATGTTCCTTTAAAGGGTGGGTCTTATTTTGTTTGCTTTAGGACAAGCAAAGATTTAAGTTTGGGGGAGCTGATAAGTAGGATTTTAACGTGTTTTATGCCCCTACTTGCCTATGCTTTGAGTATAAATTGCTACGAAATAGTCCAAAAATGCTCACAGGTTGTGCTTGATTGCAGGTTTGATCGACAAAGTGACAAATGTCAAAGATCGGCTCAAAACAGAGTGAAACCTGCCCAAGTGTCAAAGACCAAGTGCAATGAGGACTAGGAAGCTTAGCGCGGACCGAACTAATATAGACGTGGCCGCATCAATGAGATTCAGAGACCTACCATATAAAGCTACAAGCCCACGCGGCCGTGCTACACTTTTTCACGGTCCACGTCAATGAGATTAAGAGAGTTGATATATCAGGCTTGAGGCAACGCGGTCGCGCAACCTTATCGCGTGGCCCGCGTAAAGGAGATTCAGAGACCATGACCTTTGGGAGTAAAGGTCACGCGGCCACGCTACCTGTTTGCGCGGTCCATTTTACTGAGGTTCAGAGACTTGTGGATTTAGCCAAGTCAAGCAATGCGCTCCGCGCTACCTTTTTGTGCGGACACGCTGACTTCCACCGCGGCCGTGCTACACTTTTGCGCGGTCTGCGCTGACCTCGTAGGGGTATTTTTGTCTAGTTTTTCCAGCCACTATAAATAAAATATTTTACCATTTTTAGGTCAAGTTTTGTATCAGATATTGAGTTGCGCTCGTGAGAACCGAAGTTTTAGCCTATTTTGGCATTTTAGCATTAATTTATCAATAGATTCTTGTAGTTTCTTCTTAGTAATTAATTAATATGCTTAGTTCTTCTTCTATTTATCCTGTTTCTTCTTTAGTTATGTCTAGCTAAACCCATTAGCTAGGGTTGTGGTTCAACCCTAGTGTGGGTAGTTGATGGGTATTTCCATCTAGGGTGAGATTGAGATTGGGTGTTTGTCATTTGGGTTAATTTTGTGTTTCAATTTTTAATTTGTGGTTTCAAACACAGATTCAAGCTTAGTGGGTGTAACTCTTCTTGAGAAAGAGAGTCCATGACCCTAAAATTCACCCAATAAGGAATTGGGATGGACCCATGAGAAATGGTAGTCCCAATTAACGGGTTAAACCTCGAGAGAGTAATTACCCTACTTGAACCCTAGTTGCTTGGTCTAATTGGCCTACCCAATTGGTCTCTCGAGAGCCAATTGGGCAAAATCATTCTCTCTACTGAGAGGTGTGAGAATGGGTACAAATGTGCAACGGTTATAACATAAGCCTCAAATATATCAATCTCCCCTTAGTAGCTTCTACCTGTTGTCTAGCCACCTAGGTAGTGTCACAACCCTAGTGCCTTTCTCTATATTAAATATAACTTAGCAATATTCCCTTAGCATAATTTAGTTTTAATCATTATTTTTTACAATAGTAGTTTAAAAGAAAACCCAAAAATATTTGAAGTACAATTAGAAGCATATAAGCAAATCTAGGCTAGACAGATAATACAACTCCATTACTAGCTCCCCGTGGAAATTCAATCCCAAACCACTATTTGGGTAAAAGCTATTGCGACGCGCTCTTCCTACCTGTGACGACCCAAAGGGTCATCACCTATTTCCTTATTCATTCCATGCTTCCGAGGCCTTGAAAACCTCACTTATAGTTGCCTCGATTTGTGTGCGCAGTTCGGGTGCGTAGCCAAAAAGCTTTTATGTTAAAATATGTGAATTCTGTGAAAAATTTGAAGAATTTTGATATTAATATGATTAAAGTTGACTTCGGTCAATATTTTTGGTAAATGAACCCGGACCCATAATTTGATGTCCCGGAGGGTCCGTAGAAAAATATGGGACTCGGGCATGTGCCCGGAGTCGAAATTCGAGGTCTAGAACCCGAGTAAAAGAATTTTTCTATTAAATTGTTTTTCTGTAATTATTAAGGAAATTGGAAATGAAAATTGATTAAAAAACTATGGTATCGGGCTTGTATTTTGGTTCTGATGCCCGGTACAGGTCTTAAATATGTGTTAAGCACTTCCTGTGAGGTTTGGTCAAAATTGGACGTCGTTTGACGTGTTTCGGACCTAGTTATCTAAAGTTAGAAATTTAAGAAGTTTGAAACGAAAATGATGATTTTGAGGCTTGATTCATTGATTTTGATGTTATTTTGGCGATTTGATCGCTCGAATAAGTTCGTAGGATGTTATTGAGTTAGTGTGTATGATTAGTTAGGAGCCCCGAGGGCTCGGGAGTGAATTAGAGGTGGTTCGGGGTGTTTTTACTCTTAGAAAGATTGCAGGTTTTTGCTTCAGCTGTGCAGGCCCCTTTTGTACTTCGCATTCGCGACGCATCCTTCGCGTTCGCGAAGCTATGGGTTCTCCCTTCATCGCGTTCGCATCCCTTGCCTCGCTTTCGCGTAGAGTCATTTGACTCTAAGGACTCATTCCTATTTTACTCTTCGTGTTCGCATCTCTAGCTTCGCGAACGCGTAATGTTGCAGACCCCCTTCATCGCGTTCGCATTAGGGTCCACGCGTTCGTGTAGACCAAGTTCTGGACCCCCAGTCTTTTCCTCTTCGCATTCGTAGCCTTTCCATCGCGAACGCGATGCCCTGCCCAGATTATCCTTCGCGAACGCGACCCTCTTCCCGCGGACGCAAAGGCAAATTTTGCCCAGCTATATTTTTAATTTCCAGAACAGTACACACGGGTTTTTCACAAAATTTCTCACGAGCTCTCTTCTCTCCCAAGCTTTAGGATGCCATTAAAGCTCTCATTCTTCAAGGTCACTTGGGTAAGTAATTCCCCAATCATTTCCTTCACTTTTCCTTCATTAATTAGCAAGTTTCTAAGTCTAAATCATGAAATCAAAGTAGAAATTAGGGGCTTTTAGGTAGAGTTAGGGTTTTGGGANGCTCGTGGGGTTTTGGGTGACTAGGTTTTGGTCCGAGCCTCGTGTTTGGACCATGTAGGCCCGGTGTCAATTTTGGTATTTTTGGAAGAATGCTAGAAAACTCATTTCTAGGCTATGGGATTATGTTGTTGAGCCCTAATTGATATTATTGAATTAGTTATGCCTAGATACCATTGTTTTGGAGTCAGATTGTAGAGGAAAGGCGGTATTTGAGGATTGATTGCTATTCTTTGGACCGAGGTAAGTGTTTAATCTAACCTCGACTTGAGGGAATAGGATTAGAGTGTTATTAATTGCTATATGCTAAATGATCGAGTACGGTGTATAGACATGGTGATGAGTATCTATACACCGGTGTCTAGCATGACCGTGGGTCTTTGTTTGTGCTTATTTTAGTATATTTTGGGATTCTTCCAAGCTAAATTAATGATCTCTACATAATGTGAAAAGTATGAGGATTAATTGTAAATTGAGAATTAATTGGAGCGTAGACTCAAATGATAAAAATACTATTGAGTAAAAAATGAAAGAAATGGAAAGAGATGTGATTAATCCCTTGCCGGGATGGGTTGAGTATATTGATTATCTCCCTTGCCGGGATGTGAAAGTTGTTGTTACTTCTCCCTTGCCGGGATTTAGTTTTTTATTTGTGTTTTCCCTTGCCGGGAAATTTCTTATTACTGTTTATTCCCTCGCCTGTTTGGTTGTGATTGCTGTTTGGGTGAGGAAGAGTGATAATGCATGAAGGGTCATTCTGTGCCATGTTTGATTATATTTGCACAAAGGGTCATTCTGTGCCATGTTTTGATTATAGTTGCACGAAGGGTCATTCCATGCTGTGTTTTGATTATATTTGCACGAAGGGTCATTGCGTGCCATGTTTTGATTATTATTGCACGAAGGGACATTTCGTGCTCTGGTTTGACTATATTTGCATGAAGGATCATTCCGTGCCACGAAATGAGATTTATGTGAGAGAAAGCACGAAGGGTGATGCCGTGCATTTTATTTGATTGCTTTTGGTGAGATTGAGAGCAAAAGCATGAAGATTGATGTCGTGCAACTGTTGATTTTACTACTGCTGTTAAATATTGTTATTACCCTATTCGTTTCTTAAGTTATTGACTTTGTATCCGGATTGTACTCCCCCATAGCATGCTTCCCTTCCTTTTTAACTGTTAACTTCGGTATTCTTTCCTTTTATTGCATATATATATATTTGGTAGTCCTGTCTAGCCTCGTCACTACTTCGCCGGGGTTAGGCCAGGCACTTACCAGCACATGGGGTCGGTTGTGCTGATGCTACACTTATGTGCTTTTTGCATAGTTCACGGTATCGGAGCAGCTTTTGGACCACAACAGTAGTATACTGATCGGGAGCTGACTTCAGTCCAAGGACTTACGTGGTAGCCTATATGGCGTTTGCAGGCCGAAGTCCCTTTCTATTCAGCCTTGTTTGTAGCACTCTTTAGTGGTTCGTGAGATAGCGGCTCCAGTCTTGGGTAGAAAAATATTAACTTCCACATTTTCGGTTTCTAGTTATTTATGTTATAAAAGACTTCCACTTTTATTTAAATGTTTATTATTGTTATTATTATTGTGTTGTTATCCGAAAAGGTTTTAATGCTTGGCTAGCTTAGCTCTGACAGTAGGCGCTATCACGACTCCCGATGGTGGGAAATCTGGGTCGTGACAAGTTGGTATCAGAGCTCTAGGTTACATAGGTCTCGCTACTCACGAAAAAACTTTGTAGAGTCTGATGGATCGGTACGGAGACGTCTATATTTATCCCCAGAGGCTACGGAGTTAGGAAGAGTTTCACTTTTGTTCTTTCTTGTCATGCGATTCTGTTTCTCAAATACTGATTGTCTTTCTACTCTATTCTTTCGCAGATGGCGCGAACATGTGCTTCCTCTTCTACGGCGCAGCAGCTCGAGACCCCAGCAGCAACTCTTGCGAGGGGCAGAGGCCGAGGCAAGGGCAGAGCTCAGCCCCGGGCAGCAGCCCCAGAGGTGGAGCCTCATATTGAGTATGATGAGGAGGTTCCAGCCCCAGTAGCTTCGGTGGGCCCAGATCAGGTCCCAGGAGGGGTCATGGTCACCCCAAATCTTCAGGACACTCTAGTCAGATTGGCAGGCTTTATGGAGAGTATCACTAAAGCAGGTTTGCTGCCAGTAGCACCAGCCACTTCTCATGCTGGAGGAGGGGTTCAGACTCCTGCTACATGTACTCCGGAGCAAGTAGCTCCCCAAACTCATGTCCCAGTGGTTCAGCCAGTTGTGGCAGCTCAGCCAGGTATTACAGCCCAGGCCGGCGATGGAGCGGCTATGTCTTCGGATGCCTTGTGGAGATTTGATCGGTTCTCTAAGATCTTCACCACCACCTTTAGCGGTGCTTCATATGAGAATCTACAGGATTTCTTATTCAGCTGTCATGAGATCCTTAGGACCATGGGTATAGTGGAGACCAATGGGGTCAATTTGCCACCTTCCGACTCGCAGGATCCGCCAAGACTTGGTGAAGGGATTATTGCCTATCTAGACCAGCAGGGTCTCCAGCATTGATGTGGGATCAGTTCTCGGAGTTGTTTTTGGAGAAGTTTCACCCAGTCACTCAGCGGGAGGCACTTCACAGGCAATTTGAGCGCCTCCAACAGAGCTCCATGATAGTTACACAATACGAGACTCAGTTTATTGATTTGGCACGCCATGCTATTGTGATACTCCCCAAAGAGCGAGAGAGGGTTCAGAGATTTATTAATGGATTGATTCAGCCGATCCGTCTCCAGATGGCTACGGGAGCTGGTAGTGAGATTTCCTTTCAGGAGGCGGCCAATGCAGCTCGTAGGGTTGAGATGGCCCTCGAACGGGGAGGTGGTCAGATGTCGAATAAGAGGCCTCGTCATTCTGGTAGGTTCAGTGGTACCTCATATGGAGGCAGGGATTCATATGGTTGAGGTTATTCACCGAGACCCTTTCAGTCAGCGCTCCAGGTTTCTCATGGTATTCCAGGCGGTGGTGGTTCTCAGTAGCATTATTCAGATCAGTAGCCTATCAGTGCACCTCCACTTCAGAGCTTCAGGGGAGGACATTCAGGTCGATAGAGCCAGTAGTCGCATTAGCCGAGGTCTTGTTATGGTTGTGGTGACCCCGGTCACATTGTCAGGTTTTGCCCTCGAGCCTCGGGCAGCTCTCAGCAGCAAGGTCCTCTCCCCATGATTCAGGCATCAGGTGATCCACAGCTCGCCCAGCCAGCTAGAGGCGGGGGTAGGGATCATAGAGGTGGAGGTAGAGACCATAGAGGTGGAGCTCGGACCGGCAAAGGTAGGGGTCAGCCAGTAGCCAATCGTCCCAGAGACATGGTTCAGGGAGGTGGGGCCCAGCCCCGGTGTTATGCTTTGCCAGCCTAGCCAGAGGCTGAGTCTTCAGATGCTGTTATTACAGGTACTATTCTGGTCTGTGATAGGGATGCTTCAGTGCTATTTGACCCTAGGTCTACGTATTCATATGTGTCGTCCTATTTTGCACCTTACCTAGCTATACCTAGTGATGCTTTGGGTATCCTTGTTTATGTATCTATACTAGTGGGTGATTCTATAGTGGTCGACCAAGTTCATCATTCCTGTGTGGTAGTGTTTGAGGGTCTTGAGACTCGTGTTGATTTATTGCTCTTAGAAATGGTGGATTTCAATGTTATATTAGGGATGGATTGGTTGTCCTCGTATCTGCTATCTTGGATTGTCATGCCAAAACCGTGACCTTGGCTTTGCCAGATTTACCCCGATTGGAGTGGAGATGGACCCCAGGTCATGCCACCCGCAGTGTTATTTCATATGTTAAGGCTCGATGCATGGTCGAGAAGGGGTGTTTAGCTTATTTGGCATATGTTTGCGATTCCAGCACAAATGTCCCTTCTATTGACTCTATTCCTATTGTTCGGGAGTTCCCCGAGGTTTTCCCTTCAGACCTGCCTGGTATGCCGCCTGACATGGATATTGATTTCTGTATTGATCTGGCCCCAGGCACGCAGCCCATTTCTTTTCTGCCGTATCGCATGGCCCCGCCAGAATTGAAAGAGTTAAAGGACCAGTTGCAGGATTTGCTAGAGAAGGGTTTTATCAGGCCTAGTGTTTCTCCTTGGGGTGCGCCGGTGTTATTTGTGAAGAAAAAGGATGGATCGATGAGGATGTGCATTGATTACCGGCAATTGAACAAGGTGACGATAAAGAACAAGTATCCCATGCTGAGGGTTGATGATTTGTTTAACCAGCTATAGGGTGCGAAGGTGTTTTCACAGATAGACTTGAGATCTAGCTACCATCAGCTAAGGATTAGGGCGTCTGATGTCCCTAAGACGACATTCCGGGCATTCCGCATGCGTTATGGGCATTATGAGTTTTTGGTCATATCATTTGGGTTGACCAATGCCCCAACAACATTTATGGAGGGATGAACCGAGTATTCAGGCCTTATCTAAACTTGTTCGTGATAGTCCTTATTGATGATATTCTGGTGTACTCCTATAGCCAGGAGGAGCACGAGTAGCACCTCAGAGTGGTTCTTCAGACTCTGAAAGATAGTCAGTTGTATGCTAAATTCTCGAAGTGCGAGTTCTGGTTGAGTTTGGTTGCATTTCTGGGTCATGTTGTATCAGCAGAGGGTATTCGGGTGGACCCGAAGAAGATTGACGCAGTCAAGAAATGGCCTCGACCAGCATCAGCGACTGAGATTCGGAGTTTCTTGGGGTTAGCAGGTTATTATCATCGGTTCGTGGAGGGGTTTTCATCTATAGCAGCCCCGATGACCAGATTGACCCAGAAGGGTGCGCAGTTCAGGTGGTCAGACGAGTGTGAGGAGAGCTTTCAGAAGCTCAAGACATCTCTGACTATGACACCGATATTGGTTTTGCCCACAGGTTCAGGGCCATATACAGTTTATTGTGATTCTTCCCGTATTGGGCTTGATGCAGTATTGATGCAGGATGGCAGAGTCATAGCCTATGCTTCGAGGCAGCTGAAGATCCACGAGAAGAATTATCCAGTCCGTGATCTAGAGTTGGCGGCCATTGTTCATGCTTTGAATATTTTGAGGCATTATCTATATGGTGTGACGTGTGAGGTGTACACGGATCACAAGAGCTTGCAGTACTTGTTCAAGCAAAAGGAGTTGAATTTGAGGCAGAGGAGGTGGTTGGAGTTGTTGAAAGACTATGATGTTACTATCTTATACCACCCGGGAAAGGCCAATGTGGTGGCCGGTGCATTGAGTAGGAAGTCCGCCAGCATGGATATTCTTGCTTTTGTTCCGGTCAACCAGAGACCACTTGCCTTTGATATTCAGGCCTTGGCCAATCGGCTTGTGAGGTTGGACATTTCTGAGCCTAGCAGAGTATTAGCTTGCACGGTCGCTCGGTCTTCATTATTGGAGCGTATCCGTGATTGGCATTTTGATGATCCTCATTTGTGTGTCCTAAGAGACACGGTGCAGCGTGGAGGTGCTACAAAGGTGACCTTAGATGATGATGGTGTTTTGAGGTTGCAAGGGCGAGTTTGTGTGCCCAATGTCAATGGGATTCGAGAGTTGATCTTAGCGGAGGCCCATAGTTCGCGGTATTCTATTCACCCGGGTGCCGCGAAGATGTATCAGGACTTGCAGCAGCATTATTGGTGGCATAGGATGAAGAAAGATATTGTTGCATATGTGGCTCGGTGTTTGAACTGTCAGCAGGTCAAGTATGAGCATCAGAGGCCTGGTGGGTTGTTTTAGAGGATTGAGCTTCCCGAGTGGAAGTGGGATAGGATTACCATGGATTTTGTTACTGTACTTCCGATGACTCGAAAGAATTTTGATGCTATTTGGGTCATTGTTGATAGGCTGACCAAGTCAGCACATTTTATCCCTGTTGCAGCCACCTATTCATAGGAGAGGTTAGTTGAGATCTACATTTGTTCTCCTTCAAGGGGTGCTGGCATCTATCATTTCGGACCGGGGTACGCAGTTTACCTCGCGCTTCTAGAGAGCAGTACAACAGGAGTTGGGCACCCAGGTTCAGTTGAGCATAGCGTTCCATCCTCAGACGAACGGCCAGTCTGAGAGGACTATTCAGATATTGGAGGATATGCTCCGAGCCTGTGTCATTGATTTTGGAGGCTCTTGGGACCAGTTTTTGCCTTTAGCTGAGTTCGCCTACAACAACAGCTACCAGTCCAGCATTTAGATGGATCCATATGAGGCGTTGTATGGTAGGCAATGTCGGTCTCCAGTCGGATGGTTTGAGCAGGGAGAGGCTCGGTTATTGGGTACAGATTTAGTTCAAGAGGCCTTGGATAAGGTCAAGATCATTTAGGACAGGCTTCGTTCGGCTCAGTCGCGGCAAAAGAGTTGTGCGGATCACAGGTTACGAGATGTAGCTTTCATGGTTGGTGTGCGAGCATTGCTCCGTGTATCGCCTATGAAGGGCATGACGAGATTCAGGAACAAGGGCAAGCTTAGCCCTAGGTTCATTGGCCCATTTGAGATTCTAGATCGTGTGGGAGAGGTGGCTTATAGACTTGCCTTGCCACCTAGCTTATCAGCTGTGCATCCAGTGTTTCATGTGTCCATGCTTCGGAGGTATCACAGCGATCCAGCCCATGTGTTAGATTTCAGCACTGTCCAGTTGGACAAGGATCTGTCTTACGAGGAGGAGACGGTAGCTATCCTATACCGGCAGGTTTGACAGTTGAGGTCAAAGAGATTTCCTTCACTGCGTGTCCATTGGAGAGGTCAGCCTCCTGAGGCATCCACCTAGGAGTCCGAGTCTGATGTGTAAAGCCGTTATCCTTATCTATTTCCTGACTCAGGTACTTCTTTCTTTTGTCCGTTCGAGGACAAACGATTGTTTTAGAGGTCGAGGTTGTGACGACCCAAAGGGTCATCACCTGTTTTCTCATTCGTTATGTGCTTCTGAGGCCTTTAAAACCTCAGTTATAGTTGCCTCGATTGCGTGCGCAGTTCGGGCCCATAGCCGAAAAGCTTTTATGTTGAAATATGTGAATTCTATGAAAAATTTGAAGAATTTTGATATTAATATAATTAAAGTTGACTTCGATCAACATTTTTGATAAACGGAACCGGACCTGTGATTTGACGGTCCCGGAGGGTCCATAGAAAAATATGGGACTTGGGCATATTCCCGGAATCGGAATTCGAGGTCTAGAACCCGAGTAAAAGAATTTTTCTGTTAAATTATTTTTCTATAATTATTAAGTAAAACAGAAATGAAAAGTGATTAAAAAAACTATGGTATCGGGCTTGTATTTTGGTTCCGATGCCCGGTAAGGGTCTTAAATATGTGTTAAGCTCTTCCTGTGAAGTTTGGTCGAAATCGGACATCGTTTGACTTGTTTTGGACCTAATTATCTAAAGTTAAAAATTTAAGAAGTTTGAAATGAAAATGATGATCTGGAGGCTTGATTCATTGATTTTGATGTTGTTTTGACGATTTGATTGATCGAGTAAGTTCGTAGGATGTTATTTAGTGTGTGTGATTGGTTAGGAGCCCCGAGGGCTCGGGAGTGAATTGGAGGTGGTTCGGGGTGTTTTTACTCTTAGAAAGATTGCAGGTTTTTGCTTCAACTGTGCAGGCCCATTTTGTTCTTCGCGTTCGTGACACATCCTTCATGTTCGCGAAGCTATGGGTTCTCCCTTCATCGCGTACACATCCCTTGCCTCGCGTTCGCGTAGAGTCATTTGACTCGGAGGACTCAGTCCTCTTTTACTCTTTGCGTTCGCATCTTTAGCTTCGCGAACGCGTAATGTTGCAGACCCTCTTCATCACGTTCGCGTTAGGGTCCACGCATTCGCGTACACCAAGTTCTGGAACCCCCAGCCTTTTCCTCTTCGCGTTCGCAGCCTTTCCATCGCAAAAGCGATGCCCTGCCCAAATTACCCTTCGCGAACGCGACCCTCTTCCCGCGAATGCGAACGGAACTTTTGCCCCGTTATATTTTTAATTTCCAGAACAGTACACACAGGTTTTTCACAAAATTTCTCACGAGCTCTCTTCTCTCCCAAGCTTTAGGAATCCATTAAAGCTCCCATTCTTCAAGGTCACTTGGGTAAGTAATTCCCCACTCATTTCCTTCACTTTTCCTTCATTAATTAGCAAGTTTCTAAGTCTAAATCATGAAATCAAAGTAGAAATTAGGGGCTTCTGGGTAGAGTTAGGGTTTTGGGAATTTTGGGTGATTCAACCTCAATTTGGTGTCGAATCTTAAACAAATTATATATTTGAACTCGTGGGGTTATGTGTGACTAGGTTTTGGTCTGAGCCTCGTGTTTGGACCATGTGGGCCCGGTGTCGAATTTTGGTATTTTTGGAAGAATGCTAGAAAACGCATTTCTAGGCTATGTGATTATGTTTTGGAGCCCTAATTGATATTATTGAATTAATTATGCCTAGATACCATTGTTTCGGAGTCGGATTGTAGAGGAAAGGCGGTATTTGAGGATTGATTGCTATTCTTTGGACCGAGGTAAGTGTTTTATCTAACTTCAGCTTGATGGAATAGGATTAGAGCGTTATTAATTGCTATATGCTAAATGATCAAGTACGGTGTATAGGCATGGTGATGAGTATTTATACACCGGTGTATAGCATGGCCGTGGTTCTTTGTTTGTGCTTATTTTAGTATATTTTAGGATTCTTCCAAGCTAAATTAATGATCTCTACATAATGTGAAGAGTATGAGGATTAATTGTAAATTATGAATTCTTTGGAGCGTTGGCTTGAATGATAAAAATACTATTGAGTAAGAAATGAAAGAAATGGAAAGAGATGTGATTAATCCCTTGTCGGGATGGGTTGAGTATATTGATTATCTTCCTTGCTGGGATGTGAAAGTTGTTGTTATTGCTCCCTTGTAGGGCTTTAGTTGTTTATTTATGTTTCTTATTACTGTTTATTCCCTCGCCCATTTGGTTGTGATTGCTGTTTGGGCGAGGAAGAGTGATAATGCACGGAGGGTCATTCTGTGCCATGTTTGATTGTATTTGCACGAAGGGTCATTCCGTGCCATGTTTTGATTATAGTTGTACGAAGGGTTATTTCGTGCCGTGTTTTGATTATATTTGCACGAAGGGTCATTCCGTGCCATGTTTTGATTATTATTGCACGAAGGGACATTCCGTGCTCTGGTTTAACTATATTTGCATGAAGGATCATTCCGTGCCATGAAATGAGAGTTATGTGAGAGAAAGCACGAAGGGTGATGCCGTGCATTTTATTTGATTGCTTTTGGTGAGATTGAGATTAAAAGCACAAAGGTTGATGCCGTGCAACTGTTGATTTTCCTGCTGTTGTTAAATATTGTTATTGCCCTGTTCGTTTCTTAAGTTGTTGACTTTGTATCCGGATTGTACTTCCCCATAGCATGCTTCCCTTCCTTTTTAACTATTTAACTTCGGTATTCTTTCCTTTTATTGCATATATATATATTGAACTGCACAGGATGATTTGGTAGTCCTGTCTAGCCTCGTCACTACTTCGGCGGGGGTTAGGCTAGGCACTTACCAGCACATGGGGTCGGTTGTGCTGATGCTACACTTATGTTCTTTTTGCACAGATCACGGTACCGGAGCAGCTTTTAGACCACAGCAGTAGTATACTGATCGGGAACTGACTTTAGTCCAGTGACTTACGAGGTAGCCTAGCTGACGTTCGCAGGCCGAAGTCCCTTTCTATATTTTTAGTTTGTTTTCATTTTACCGAGACAAACATTATGTATTTTCTATTTAGCCTTGTTTGTAGCACTCTTTAGTAGTTCATGAGATAGCGACTCCAGTCTTGGGTAGAGAAATATTAACTTCCGCATTTTTGGTTTCCAGTTATATATGTTATAAAAGACTTCCGCTTTTATTTAAATGTTTATTGTTGTTATTACTGGTCTGTTGGTATCCGAAAAGGTTTTAATGCTTGGCTAGCCTAGCTATGATAGTAGGCGCCATCACGACTCCCGATGGTGGGAAATCCGGGTCGTGACACTACCATTGCATAGTATCGAGTTGGCAGCGATCAGTGATCCACACCACGCATCTACACAATCGCAGGTGCGGAAAAGCGCATCGCACCTGCGCAACATCCGCTTTTGCGCCAAAAATCCTGCTTTTGCGACCATGTAGGTGCGGGAGAGTCTTGCACCTGTGACTCCTGTTCACTGGCCCAAACTTTGCTTTTGTGATCAACTGTTCACATCTGCGTGCTTTCTTCCACAGATGCAGAAATACCAGAACCAACAGCCTTCAGCAATGCAACATGAATTGAAAATGATCCGAACCTCATCCAAAACACACTCGAGCCACTCGGGACACCGACCAAATATACAAACAAGTCCCATAACATAACACAGACCTGCTCAAGGCCTCAAAATACACATATCAACATTGAAGCGTCGAATCTCACCTCAATTCAAAATCATTGAACTTTTAAACTTCAAACTTCCATAACCGGTGTCGAAACCTATCAAATCACGTCCGATTGACCTTAAATATTGCAAACACATTAAAATTGACATTACGAACCTGCTCCAACTTCCGGAATCAGAATTCGACCCCGATATAAAAAAATCCACTCCCAATCAAACTTCCTAAAAATTACAATTTTTGCCATTTCAAGCTAAATTCTACTGCGGACCTCCAAATCATGACACAGACGTGCTCCTAAGCCAAAATCGCCCAACAGAGCTAACTGAACCATCAGAAATCCAATCCGAGGTCAAATCCTAATAAGTCAAAACTTGGTCAAAACCTTTCAAATTAAAGCTTCAAGCTTAGAATCATCCTTCCAAATCGATTCTGAATTACCTGAAAACCAAAATCAACTATTCACATAAGTCATAATACATCATACGGAGCTACTCATGCCCTCAAACAACCGATAAAAGTGCAAATGCTCAAAATGATCGGTCGGGTCATTACAACCCAATCCAAAAAAATAATGATTTTTGAAAACCCAAATTCGATTTCAAAGCTTCAAAGTTTTTAATGGTTGTCAATGGTAAAGAGTCAAACAACTTCAAAATTTATAATCCTATAGAGAATTAGGAGAGCTTAAAGTCTCCGCATATATTATAGCCCAACTAATGCAAAGTGAATATTCAAGCTTTGCAATTTTAACTTCCTTGAGCACTCGTATTTTCAAATCATAAACTGATATTCCTTATGAGTCTTTAGGCTTTGCAAGAGAATGAGAGAGAGAGAGAAATGACCAACTAAAGCGAAGTGAATCTTCAGGCTTTGCAAGAGAGAGAGATAGAGAAAGAGAGAGAGAGAGAGTGTGTCACGACCCATTTTCATAATAGGTCATGATGGCGCCCGACACCGTTGTCAGGCAAGACGACGCGGAAGTATAATCAAGTTCTCATTTTTTACTTTTACTTAAATTAAGCACCAACAGATTCTCAGATTTAAAGTTTAGGTCGGGAATGATCAATAATGTATCAAAGTGATAATACGACCCAAAATAAATGTCTACTCGAGTGTGTGCCAAGACCTGGTGTCACAAGTAATAGGCATCTAATAGAATATACAAAAGAGTTCTGAGATAGAAAAGACAACAAAAGTAAGAAAAGACTCCATCCGGTTGCTAAACGGCATAGGAAGAGAGCAGCTCATCGTGGAAGTCTTGGCCTATGAATCAGGGGCGCACACCAGACTGGTAGCCAGATGAACCTGCCTCCGATCCTGTACAATTAAGTACAGAAGCGTAGTATGAGTACATAAACAATATGTGCCCAGTAAGTATCATGTCTAATCTCGAAGAAGTAGAGACGAGAGGTCGACTTGATACTTACTAGGGTCAAATAACATAATAAAGTGTTATGCTAAGCATGGGGATCACCAATAATCAACAGTTTATAACAAGGGGTAACATCATATTCTTCACAATATTCCAGTTAACTATTTACGTCTCAAAATATTACCTAAAACAATTCAAGTATAAGTTTTCACATAGATATCATGCGCACATATGCCGAGGTCGACGGCCCGATCCAATAGAAATAAATTGTGCACTGTCGAGGGTTGAACGACGCAAACCAAAGATGCATCTATTTAAACAGGGCGATTGGCCCGATCCACAAATAATAAGAAATATCAAGAGCACACACGAAGGTGCATTTATATTCAATAAATTCATACAATGTTCCACAAGTATACATATACATTATTATTCCATTTGAAGTCTCTAGCATATCCTAGGTGATCATATTAGCAATAATTATAGAGATATTCACAATTATGACATGATGTGGGTCCTAGACTACCTGGACAATTAACATAAAAGTAGCTACGCACGGACTCTCGTCACCTAGTATGTACGTAGCCTCCGCATTTAGTAACAGTTACTCAATTATTATACCTATGGGGACAATTCCCTCTTACAAGGTTAAAAAGGAGACTTACCTCGCTCCAAGGTATACTTCAAACGCCAAGAACAAGTCCAAACCCTCAATTCAGAGCCGAACAATCCCAAACTAGATAGACGAAGTAAGAACTAGTCAATATAGACTCACAAGATTGCATTCTAGCTATTTAACCAATTTTTCCAACCTTTAACGCAATTTTCCTGAAATTCGACCCGAGCCCACGTGCCCCGATTCCAAATTTTTTCAAAGGAAGTTGTTCTCTAAAACCTAAGGATCGATAATATATGATTTCTAACTAATTCCATAACAATTTTTGTGGTTAAATCTAATTTTTAGCAAAACCCTAGGTCTTGCTCTAACCCCTTGATTTTACCCAAGTTTCTAGTGTTTAATCTACCTAATACACAAGTATTAAACTAAGGATGGGTGGAAAAGACTTACCTCACAATGATAAGTGAAGACCTTCTCGCAAAAGCTCCCAAATCACCCAAAGAAAGAGTGAAAATGTCATAAAAATGAGTTACAACCTGTCTTTAATGAACCTCACTGGTTCAGTGATTTTCGCATCTGCGATCCTACATCTGCGAGAATGCGACCGCATCTGCGAAAAGGGGGGAAAGGCTGGGACCGCATCTGCCATTTGCGGGCCGCTTCTACGGCTTGGGAGCCGCATTTACGAAAATGGCAGGGGCTGCCCTGGGCCGCTTCTGCGATTGGAGGGCCGCATCTGCGGTTCAAGAACCGCAGATGCGGTTATGACAGAAGCAGCAGTTCTTCAGCCCTTTCCCAAAATTTTCACTTCACTCGAACCTCGTTCGATCGACGCTCTGGGCTCCCAGGCCCCGCCCGAACATACCAACAAGTTTGAAATCATGAGACAGACCTACCCGAAACTTCAAAACAACCGAAACAATGCTAAATCTAGAAATCACCCCCTAAAACCAAATGAATCAAACTTATGAACTTCAAGTTTTTAATTTTCCTCCAACGGGCCAAAACGCCTTAAAAGCACTCGGATTGAGACCAAATTTTACAGGCTAGTTTAAATGATATTTCGGACTTGTTCCAGGCTTCAGAACCAAAATACGAGCCCGATAACTAGTAAATCAATGATTACTTAGTTTCTTTAAATCCTTAAAACTTTAGATTAACAATTTCTAATAAAAATTCAATACTCGGGATAGGAACCTCGGAATTCGATTCCGGGCATACGCCCACATCTCATATTTTCCTATGGACCCTTCGGGACCGTCAAATCATGAATCTGGGTCCGTTTTCTCAAAATATTGACCAAAGTGTAACTTAGCCTTTTAAGAAAATCCTAAGGAACGAAATGGACATTTTTCACCCAAAACTCTTCCAAATTCCGAACCAACCGTCCCCGCAAGTCGTAAATTAGATAAAGCAAGCAGGGAAAGTTTTATTTAAGGGAATAGGGTTCTAAAAGGAAAAACAACCAGGTGGGTCATTACAGAGAGAGAGAGAGAGAGAGAGAGAGAGAGAGAGAGAGAGAGAGAGAGAGAGAGAGAGAG